>CALNHX010001773.1:0-206254 GCA_940337035.1 Agriotes lineatus | reverse complement strand
CCAGAAGTCATTGCTAAAGCTGGAGAACGCTTCCTTCTTGAATTATACAGTTACAGTAATGTGAAAAGTAAGAAAACTATGTCTTTAAACAACTACAGATATGCATGCTTCACAACATCAGCATATAAAAGTAAATCTAATATTGCGTCGCTACCACCAACAGAAGCAGTAGCACAACATTCTTTCCGAACCTATCACCAGGTTCAGCAGTGGTATGGAAATGAACAAAATGCAGAGCAATGGGGATGGAAAAGAAACAATAAACTGCTCAAGTACAGGTCTAAAGAGTAGCTTCAGCACTGCGAAAACATTAAGTATTATAGTGCACCCAGAATGTGTAGTTCAAAACATGACCACCGAACTTCTGTAGATGGCGCCAAGTGGACAAGCCGCCACTGTGCTACAATGCTTGGAAATTTTGCAAAGTGGAAAATCGCCACCTTTCGCCAAAACCAAATAGCGCATGAAGGTGCTCGGGACCTTAGCAACAACTTTGCCCCCTTTCAAAATTTCGATATCTGTAGCCGTTCGAAAGTTACAGGCGATCCAGACAGACGGACGGACGGACGGACAAAACGTTCGCATAAGTACGCTGAAGCTACTAACAATAACGGGCTAATTCCTGTCACCGCACTCGAGCCCCCAGCTCCGGAAAGCTGGTTAAAACTTATTTCTTGCAAATGCAAAAAGAGATGTCAGAAAGCCTGTGGATGCAGAAAGGCTGGGTTAAAGTGCTCCGTTATATGCACGAATTGTAGTGGTACCTACCTGTGATAACTCGCAAGTTCCATTACAAGATAGCGATGAAGAGGAAGAAACGGAGACTACTTTCGAGCAGACGTATGATGAAATCGAGAACGAAGAAGATTGCGATGAAACTGATAATCCCATCGCGGATGATGTGGAAGAAATTTCGGTCTTTGACATTTCGATCAGTACCTACTAAAGACAATGAACTCGCAACACCTGTACATCAAGAACAGCGACTCGAAGGAGAATGACCTAATTTTTGGAACAGTGAATTGAATATGAATTAGGCCTACTGGGGATACCACGATAAAAAAAAAACGCGCCGCTTACTCTACCTCAAGGTGGTGTGGAAATGAGTTTTTTGGCCAAAACGCGTGTTGAAGTACACTTTGCGGCGCCCATACGCCAAAACTATTAATTTTACGAAAAAAAAGGTTATTACATAAATTGTAGGAAATTTTCTCTAGTTTAATTTTGTACATAAATATTTTTATCGTGAAATGATTCGAAAAGGAGATATTGTCAAAAAACTGCTTTTAGGCGCCATTTTTCCAATATGGCGGCGCGAGCGGCAAAGATACGAGGTGGCAAAGTTGAAATTCGGAAAGAGCACATCGAAATCTATAAAATTGCCCATTTTCAAAACTCCCGGAAAACTTTCCAGGTAAAACTACCAAATGACTGTACTACTTGAGTTATATAATTTTTGAATACAGTGCTTTCATAAATACATAGAGGAGCTACAACCACATGACCATTTCTCGTAGAGAGCGACTAAACGTATTCTAAAAGAACTTCCTATCATTTTTTCATTAGAGGATGACGATGCTATATATTCTAGTGACGAAGAAATATGTGAGCTATTCGCTAAACATTCAACGAACATATTTAGCACACTTGTCACCACTGACAAACCCGAAAGTGTTCAACACACTGTAGACACCGTTTCACATAATATATCTCCCTCGAAAGAATAAATCACATTACACCAACTGAATTGATAACGTCTATTGCAAAATTGTCCCATAAAAGAGTGCCTGGTTATGATCTTATTACTAATAAAACTATGAAACAACTTCTCACCAAACCGATTTGCTACGTTGCTGCGGTTTTCAATGTCTTAGAAGTGGATATTTTCCAATAACATGGAAGTTGGCACACACTTTAATGTTTGCTATATCTCGTAAAAATGCTCAGTAATAAGTCAATTTGAGTATTGATCGTCATGTCTTAACGTTTATATTTAACTTAACGCTGTGGGATTAAAGTACTTACCGTCGTTGAGTCAGTTTTGATTGTTTACCGTCAAGATTTGATTGTTAACCGTTAAGATTTATTGTTTGTAAGTAGCTTTATTGCGTAATTAAAGTGGTTACTGTTTTTGTGGCAGTTAGACCATTTGCTGTCAAGTTTATCGCCTGTATTTAGATTAAACGTTGCGCAATTAACAACACTAACCATTATGGAGTATTTCATTTAATGTTCATTGTTCACATAGCTACATATTTCTACGTTAATAGAGTTCACTTTCAATTAGTTGTGCTTTTCTTTAGTAGATTTATGACGTTTGCAGATATATTTTGTGATCTTTTCCTCTGTAAAGTTCGGGCAGCGTTAGGAAAATTCAAGCAAGGTAAGTTCAACGCAGCTGTACGTGGACCGTCGTGCGAGCACTGCCAAGGTTGGATTGGAAAGGTTGGTTCACCGCTTCCACTTTCTCGCTGAGTTCACCTTTGTTTTTCTCAATTTAGTGAAGTGTCTAGCAATCAACATCTATATTTCGTTTACCGGGTCGCTGCCCTAATTAAGTTTGTAACGAACCTCCCCTTCTCCTTCTGAGTCTTAGTCTTGTTACAGCCAATCGTAACATGATTGGGGCAACGGATCCGAGAAATTTTCCGATTTGTGTCGTTTTATCGGGGGATTGAGGGAGGATTGAGTATTTAAGATGTCAAATTCATGTCGTAACAACGTTTTCCTACTGTAACAATGGCTGAAGACTTGAGAAGCACAAGATACTTTCATATTTTAAATTTTGTTTGGTATAATATGCAACTCAGATCAGCAGATATAATCTCAATATTAAAGAATATCGGACCAACGAGCAATGATATTCACACCATTCTCGTTACACACAAAAATGATATTAATCAAATTATGCCTAATACTCTTAAGTAAATGCGGAGAATCATACTTCTTTGCCCTCTATCTCTTATTTATTTCTAGATCATAATTTGTATGATTATTTTATCGTCTTAAATTTACCAATACCAAATTGTACATATAGCAGCTTTATTAGAAGATCCCTGGCCACTTACGCTAGTAACATTTGAGTCGCTTTTGAAGCATTCTTCAATCATTTGCTGTAGTAATGTAATTAATTGAGATGTTTTTGCTGAGGCCTAACAAAATATAAACATTAATACTTGCTATCAGGTTGCCATAATATCTTGAAAATATTAAAAGTGATCAGCAATTTCACTAGCTTTTCATTTTTGTTGTCCACAAAACCTTCAAATTAACCCGAGAATGGATTAAATATAGAAAACGACACTGAATGCTCATTTCGCCAAATATTATGATATTTATCAGGAGACGAACATTTGGCTGAAATTTGCATTACTCATTAAAAATGTGTATTAATTTGTATTTTTCGCAGCTTTTTATAAATCGCAGCTTTGCATGGACCGCGAATACTTAAAAAAACCTGCAAGCTCGTGCATTTTGTTTAGGAGAGATAAGACTTCCTATTTTATAATTGATGGTCTCATCTCATTAGCCGTTTTCAGTCCATCTTTGAACATAGGCCTTCCTCATTTGCCACCACTTTCTTCTATTCTCTGCCTCTCGCATCCACATCAGTCCTCCGGAGCGTTTCAAGCCATCTGTCCACCGCAATGGGGGACGTCCTCTAGATCTCTTGCCAATATATGGTCTCGATCGCAATATAGTACTGGACCACCTGTCATCTTTGAACCGTGCTACGTATCCCGCAAAGTTCCATTTCTGCTCCGCCACAGCTTCCGCGACGTCTTTAATCTTTGTTTTTTGGCGGATCCAAGTATTTCGCTTTCGGTCTTTTAGGGATATGCCGAGCATCTGCCGCTCCATGGCTCTTTGAGTAGTTCGCAGTTTATTCATTGATTGTTTTGTGATGGTCCATGTCTCGGCTCCATACATCAGTACTGGTAGAACACATTGATCGTAAAGTCGTCTTCTAAGAAACATGGGAATATTTTTGTTCTTTAAGGTGTTACTTAACTTGCCAAATGCTACCCAAGCTAACCGTTTTCTTCTGTTGATCTCTATTAACTGATTTTCTTTACCTAAGGTTATCATATGTCCAAGATAGGTGTAGTTCTGAACATTTTCTATATCTTTATTATGTATTTTGATAAGAGGGTCCACTTTACACATCACCTTAGTTTTAGCAAAGTTCATATTGAGTCCAATATTAGCAGTTTCGTTATTTAATTCAGTAATCATGTTTTGCAGATCCCCAGGTGTTTGAGCAATGAGAACAACATCGTCTGCATATCGAAGGTGGTTTAATATTCTTCCGTTGATCGTTATACCCTTATCCTTTCATTCCAACTTCCTGAAAACATCTTCCAGAGCAAGGTTGAAAAGCTTGGGGCTCAGGGTGTCGCCCTGCCTTATGCCTCTTTTAATCATAATGTGATCTGTATATTCTTGAAGTTTTATGGTAGACGTGGCATTACTATAGATATGTTCCAGTAGTTGTATATATCTGTTGTCTATTCTGGCGTTTTTAGAGCGTTAAATATAGACCAATGTTCCACAAAATCGAAAGCCTTCTGAAAATCGACAAAGGCCAGACAAATATCTAGATGGTATTCCACGGACTTTTCTATTAATACGCTCCTAGTTAGTAGATATTCACTAGTACTGTAATTCCATCTAAATCCGGCCTGCTCCACCGGCTGATAAGCAGCAAGTTTGTTGGTTAAGCGATTTGTTATTATTTTAGTGAACAACTTGTAGACTTGCGAGAGAAGACTAATCGGTCTATAATTTTCAAGATTTTCTTTATCTCCCTTCTTGTGAAGCAATATTATAATCGCATTATTCCAGTTCTCGGAGATTTGACATTCATGTAAGCATTTATTGAATAGTTCGCAAAGTTTAGTTTTGAGTATGTCTCCTCCTTCCTTTATCATTTCAATGAGTACAGAATCCTGTCCGGGAGCTTTACCGTTTTTCATTTGACTTAAGGAGTTCTTGTGGTGTGATATCCGGCATTTCTTCCGATCCTATGTTGAGTATTGGTCCTGTGTGTTCTGTTATTTCAGGATGGATACTGGTATCTTATTTATTATATAATCGATGTGCAATTTTCAGGATGTCTTCTAAAGTTCTTGTTTCCTTACCATTTTTATCTTTCAAGCAAATGATCTGTATTTTTCCTTGATTTCTAAGACTTTTTATACCTCTGTTCTTTTCGATTAGTTTTCTACTTCTATTTCATAGTATCTCTCCATGTCTTTCCTTGTCAGTTTTCGGGTTTCTTTAGAGGCCTCTCTGAAGTCTCTATAGGTATTTTCCTTATTTCAACAATTGCTTCTTTTCTTCTATTTTTGTTTTCGTGTTTTGACTAAGTTTTTCTATTTTGTTTGACCTTCTTTTTAAGACGTTTTCGGCAGCCTCTCTAATTATTGATGTTGTTGTTTCACTTACTGCATTCAAAGATTTTTCATTCCAATTTCTCTCGTTATTTTTAAAGTTTCTTTCAACGATAGTCCGGAATTGCATTGAGTTTGATTTTAGTCTCTCTATATCTATGACTGACGTGACAGAATGTTTTGATCTCGAAATTTTCCTTCTTGTGGGAATGACGATTTTTGCTTTAGTAGTCTGTGATCGCTATTTATGGTAAGAGAATTTAATGTGGTTACGTCATGTACCATTGTTTTGTCATTTGACATTACATAATCTATTTTATTTTTGGTCTTCGAATCTGGACTGATCCAAGTCCACTTCCTTTGTTTTTTTTTCTTTTTAAAGAAAGAGTTCATCCAATATAAGCGTAAACTTGTTATAAACTCTAGAAGCATGGATCCTGTTTCATTCATTTTATCATAGCTACAGTAAGTCACATATTCTTCATTATGTTCTTGTCTTTTCCCAAGTTTGGCATTAAAGTCGCCAATTACTAATTTGTAGGTGCTATTACATTTCTTCAAGTTTTTTTGTATGTTGTCATAAAATTCCCCTATTTCCTCGTCACTGTGAGTCGATGTTGGGGCATAGCATTGCACAATTTTTAATGTGGTCTTTGTGTTAATTTGGACAGTAATTGAAGCTACTCTATCCGATTCACTTTCATATTTAGTTATGTTCGGAGTTATCTTCTTATTGATTATAAATCCAACACCTCGTTGACTCTCATCTTCCGATCCTCGATAGTAAAGTGTGTGACCAAATGGTAGTTTAATACATTCTTCTCCTTTTCTTCTAATTTCACAGAGCCCAATAATATTCCATTTGATTTTATTGAGTTCACACTCTGGCTCGTATTGTGAGGCATCACTTAATAATGTTCTCACATTAAGCGTTCCTATAGCCAATGTGGTATACTTTTGATAGTCCTTCCCGGTGATTCCTAGCACCCCTGGTCCTCATCCTTTTTCATCCGCTGTCTTGGCTGGAGGTATTTGGACCGCCGGGGACACGAGGCCTTCTCCTTGCACGAAATGCCATGAAGGGTTTATTGACATTAAAACGCCACGCTTGTCACTGCAGGTTGGCGAGTTATTGGGGTTTAGGATAGGAAAGGTACAATAGATCATGGATGGAAAGGAATTGGTAATAGGACATGATTCCCTCTTAAGGATAGGAGGTAAGAAAGAACCAAGACTCGCGTGGGCAGGGTCGTTTTCCTGAAGTAGATCTGTTTTCTGCCGGGATCGCAGAGAAGTATCTACCCGCTACCCGTTAATTGATGGTACTCGTATAAATATACTTTATCCGCAAACGTCACAAAAGTGACAACTTATTTGTCTTTATTGACAAGGTAAAAGTGTCACTTTATCTGCCTAAGCAGACAAAATAGCGACTTTTGCGTACTTTATCTGCCTAAGCACACAAAATGATTGCTCTCTTTCTTTCTTTCTATGTTTGTTCGCCATCTCCTCCGAAGATACTGGACCGATTAAATTGTATGATGGCTTAAAATTTTGCTAATTTTTAGAATTAGTTCGTAGGCCGGTTTTTATTTTCAAAAAAGTACGAAAAAGTTTTAATTTAAATAAACCTTTAAGCAGCGGATCGGAGCATCTGTCGTCGTGGGTTATGGTGTGACAGCTGCTGTGGCCGTGTGCTATTAGCACGGGTGATTCAGTATGTTCATATATCATTACAGTTGCGCGTTATCTGAACAACAGAGGTTGGCGCAGGGGTACAGTGCTAGCCTGAAATTTACCTGAATACGTTTGCGGATAAAATAGTATATGTTATTCGGAGTAAAAGTGACTTTATGTGGCTTAGCTGAATTATTTGCCTCACTAATAGTAGGAGAGCTGGTGACATTTTTTGGTGATCATTTAGTTAAGGCCTATTTTTTGAGAGAATGTTGCTGGAGGCATGTATAAGTGTAATCTGTAAGGATTCTCCTAGATAGCGGTATCGGAGGGAGGCAGAACACCCCCAATGTGCACTGTTAGTATATGTCAAATTCGAAATGAGCCGGTTAGGTTTTGTGTCAGTTTGTGTCAAAACTGACGGAAAACCTAACCTGCTAAGCTCGAATTTGACATAACTTACACTAAAAAAGTCCATAAGGGGCGGCTGTGGAAATTGAAACGTATGAATAATAGGTTGGTGGCATTGTAAGTCTATGTCAAATTCGAGTTTAGTAGGTTAGGTTTTCCGTCAGTTTTGACACAAAGTGACACAAAACCTAACCGGCTCACCTCGAATTTGACATATACTGACAGTGCAAATTGGGGGTGTTCTGCCTCCCTCCAATACCGCTATCTAGGAGAATCCTTACAGATGACACTTATACATGCCTCCAGCAACATTTTCTGAAAAAATAGGCCTTAACTAAATGATCACCAAAAATTGTCACCAGCTCTTAGACTATAACGTTCGGCTAAATAAACTTCAGCTTCGCCACATAAAGTATAAAGTATTATAAAGGCTTTGCTTCTAGAATAAAACTACATTTTATGTCGTTCATCAATATCAATATGTTGTCATTTCTAAAAAATATCTACTCATTCGTATGCACGATGTAGCCATCTAACTTAAACAATTACTAAAATTGTAACTACAATTTTTCTCGGAATACTATTTAATTTAGGGAATTTCATTTTAAGTTGATACATTTCTAATTTTTTCCAGTTTCATATTTAGATTATTAATAAATCCATATCTCTAACGTTTTAAGTTTTTTAATGCATCTCTCTTATAATACAGTTTTAAAAATGTCACCTTTTCATAAACGTGAGGTACAGCAAGAGGTACCACAAAATGAGTTAAAACCAATAAAAGGAGAGAGAATATGAAAAGTAATAAAGCTTAGTAACATAGACGAGCAGGAAAAGTACAAAAGAAAACTGACGGAAAAATTGTAAGAGGAAACTGTGTATAAGAAAGTTGAGGAAAAATCAAGAGAAATTGAGGAGGTGATTCAAAGTGTTGTGAACAGTGAGGGGAAGGTTAGGAGATCTAAGGGACACCAGTGGTTTGACGATGATTGCAAAGCCGAAGTTACAAAGAGAGAAGAAAAAAGGAAGCAGATGTTAACAAGGAATACAGAAGAGAGCAAAAGGCGATACCAAGAGCAAAGAAGAATATGTAAAAGAGTATGCAGGGAAAAAAAGAGAATGTTTGAGCTGCAGAGACTGAACGACATAGAAGAGAAATACGTAAATAAAGAAATTAGAAATTTTTACCAAGGGGTTAAAAAGATAAAAAGAGGGTACCAAGCAAGAACCATATTTTGTAAAAGCAAGGAAGGCGAACTGATAGGACAGCAAGAAAAGGTAGTAGAAAAATGGGCATAGCACTTCGAAGAACTGTTAAATGATGAAATTATGGGGAATACGAGAAGAACAGAAGAGTAAATAGAAGAAGGAAGGAACAGGAAGGAGCGTGAAGAAGCACCACATCTTAAAGAAATCTAGGAAGTAGTCAAGTTATTAAAAAACAATAGGTGTGCAGGGCAGGATGGTATACAAGCAGAATTAATTAAGTATGGTGGTAAAGACTAGTGATGGGCATAATCGGATGATTTCAATAATCGGAATGTTCCATTTCGGAATGTTTATAAAATCGGAATATCATCCGATTATTTTACATTCCGTAAATGCAAGCAAGAGAAAACGAGCGAAACAACAACAAGCGGAAGGAAGATGAAGTGCGTGCAAATTTGCGACACTCACCGTCGCGCTGTAAGCCTTTATCTGCGTTGGCATCTATTGTTTGGGTTTGCAGGACGGCAACTAAAACAATTTATGAGTTTGAGTAGCACAGTGGCATATAAGAGGAAATAAAATATTTTTTCAAATTATTACAGTAGTTACCTTAATAGACTTTCGGAAAATGGTAGTGCTATTTTAAAGTTTAATGGCACATAAAGTACATACGAGGGTTGCTATTTATGTATTGAGAATGAACAACAAAAACAATGATTGGGGTGTAGAAACTTCTTTATTGTTTTTCAAAATACTCTTCTTTAAGATCTACACATTTTTCTATTCGATTACACCAATTGGTATAGCAGTTTTTGCACTCCGAAGTAGGTATCCCCAAAACATGGTTTTTGAATGAATTAACAACTTCTTGTGGCGTCGAAAAGCGTTGTCCACGTAGTTTGTTTTTCACTTGAGGGAACAAATAGAAATCATTGGGTGCCAAATCAGGGCTGTATGGCGGATGACCCATCAATTCGACGTTTTGAGTGCTCAAATAACCGGTTGTTAGAGATGATGTGTGTGAGCTCGCATTGTCGTGATGGAAAATGATCCTTCGTTGGCGGTTCGTTTTCCTTATTTCACTGACGACTTCTGGCGAACAAATGGTTGTGTACCATTCAGAGTTGACCGTTCTACGTTGCTTTCAAGGCCCGGCTGTCACATGACCATTTATACCGAAGAAACAGGCCACCATTTGCTTCGAAGTGCTGCGACACGAACAACTTTTGTTGGATTTCGCTCATCTGAGAAGACTCATACAGTTGACTGCTGTTTAGTTTCGTGTTCATAACAATAAATCTAAGATTCATCTCCTGTGTATATGTTATACACTGAATTTGATGCACCGTGGTTGTATTTTTTTATCATTTCCTTGCACCAATTCACACGACTCTTTTTTTTATCGATTGTTAAATTGTGCGAAATCCACCACGAACAAATCTTTTTGACAGCTAAATGTTCATGCAATATCTTATGTATGCTTATCATACTAATGCCCAGCGATGCCTCAATCTCACGATAGGTCACATAACGATCTTGCATTATCAGTTCGCACACAGCATCAATGTTGTCTGGCACAATGACCGATTTTGGACGACCTTCTTTAACTTCGTCTGCTAGCGAAGTACGTCCACGATTGAATTCACTAAACCATCGATATATTGTGGCCTTGGATGGTGCTTCATCACCAAAAGTCGAAATAAGTTGATCGGCACACTGTTGTTGAGATAATCCACGTCGAAAATCGTAAAAAATCATTGCTCGAAAATGTTCACGATTCAAATCCATTTTTTGGCCGAGATAAACTTTTGAAGTCACTGATAACAATACAAATAGCGTCTGTATAACAACGTTCTGAGTACGTATATTGTCAAAAATATCAAATTTTACCATGGCGCAGTCGAATCGCACGTAGCAACACCAGTGTTGCCAATTCTCAATACATACGTAGCAACCCTCGTAATAGATAGTATAAAACAATACATGAATTTGAAGTCTGTAAGTAGTACAGTCGTGTTCAAATAAATCTGGGACAATGTTTTTTTTCATATGTAGGTTCAGTTAAGAATTGAAGAATAACTCCATGGATTTTCTGCTATCAAAAAGAGTTACATTAAACTTTAACAAGTAATGAAATCTGTAACTCTTTCTGATAAGAGAAAATCCATGGAGATAGTCTTCAATTCTTAACTCAACCTGTATGTGAAAAAACACTGTCCCAGATTTATTTGCACACGACTGTACTATCTAATAATTAATCTATGAAATACCACTGTCATTAGTGACATTCACCAGCATATAGCAGTCAAGTGAGTCAACACAACATTCCGTATTCTGTTCAAATTGGCATTTCGTTTTCTCATTTTGTGTTCCGAATAGTAAAATAATCGAATTCCAAAAGTTCCGAATTTTGTGCACCGAACAGTAAAATAATCGAATTCCGAAAAGTTTCGAAACGTTCCGATATAATTGGAACCTTCCGATTTTTTGAACAATCGGAAACTTTCCGATTATTCATTCCGGATAGGCCCATCACTAGTAAAGACCTGCAAAATAAGATAAATTAACTGATGCAAGAAGTATGAAGAAAGGAGGAAATGCCAAAGTCTTGGAGGGAAGACCTAATATGTCCGATATACAAAAAAGGGGATAAGAGTATGTGCGAGAATTATAGGGGAATAGCACTGCTGAATGTAATGTACAAAATTCTATCCACCTGCATTAGAAGAAGACTTGAAAAGTGCACGGAGAATATTGTTGGAGATTATCAATGCGCTTTTCGGAAAAACAGATCGGTAGTGGACCATATTTTTACATTAAAAGAGATACAAGCTGCAAGTCATTCATATAAGCTGAGTACACACCTATATTGTTCTTAGATTTTAAGCAGGCATATGACCGAATCAGGAGAGAAGAGCTATACGGGGCACTGCAAGAGTTGGGCATACCAGCAAAGTTGATAACACTGGTGAAAATGACGTTGCATAACACAGAAAATAGAGTAAGAATAGATGGAAGAGTATCAACACCATTTAAAGTAAGAAGGGGGCTGAGACAAGGTGACCCGTTATCACTAGTGTTATTCAATTTACTGTTAGAACAAGTATTAAGAAATGCGAAGATCAATAGAAGTGGCATTATATATCAAAAATCCCATCAGTGTTTGGCATTTGCAGATGATTTAACAATCCTAACAAGAAGGAAGGATGAACTAAAAGTTGTAGTAGAAAGGTTACTGAAGGCAGCGCAGCAAGTCGGGTTGAATATCAACGAAGCCATTTGAAGAAAGTAGACCACTAAGCATTACAATAGGAGGAAAAGTGTTTAAATTCGAGGAAGTTGAGCAGTTTATATATCTGGGCACAGTCTTAACAAAACAACCGGGCAGTGGTGAGGAAATAAAAGCTAGATTGGCAGCCGGGACGAGAAGTTTATGGGCAGTGAACCCTATTTTATCGAGCACAGTGTTTTCAAGAGCGACGAAACTTAGAGTGTACAAAACGATAGTAAGACCTAAAGTGATGTACGCGTGTGAGGAACAAATGTTGTTAAATACGTGGGAGCGCAAAACCCTAAGAAAAATATACGGAGGACGAAAGGTGGATAGGCAATGGGAAAAGCGTAGCAACCAGGAATTGTATGACCTGTATGAAGAACCAACACTACTGGGAATGGTGAAGGCAAAGAGATTAAGATGGTTGGGTCATCTCACTAGGATGGACAATTCCAGAGCTCCAAGAAAAGTATGGAAGGCAGAGGTAGGAGATGAAAGAGGACCTGGCGACGATGCGAAGTACGTGAAAATGGGAAGCAAAGGCCTGGAACAGGAAAGAATGGGCGCAAATATCTAACCAATCCATGAGCCTCCTATGCTTGTAGCGCTTTTATATATGTATAATAAATCCATATCTCTAACGTTTTAATTTTTTCAATGCATCTCTCTTAGAATACAGTTTTAAAAATACCACCTCTTTATAAACGTGAATTGATTTAGACTGAGCATGAGATCTAACATTTGTAGTGGTAACATCACAGGTTAACGAGGAAACGTGAATGAAATATTGACGTCTAGGTAAATAATTAAGAAGAAAAGTTGATAATTTTGTATAGAATACTAATATTTATTTCAAGCAGTATTAATTTACTAGTTAAATTTCGTGATTTTGAGTATCTACTATAAAACTGTTTGCTACAATTTTATTTCTTTAAATTGTCGTTTAATTGGATATAAATTTTTGCTAAACTGAAAGAATTCTACTATTGGGAAACGTTGTTCTGGATAGTTACACACAAGGTCGACATTAATCTTGACTTGCACGTATGAAGTACTACGTGAGCGCAATGCGACGGCGACGTAATTTATAGGCTTATTCTTCAATATTAGATCCTGTAACTAGTAGATATACGAAGGTAAATCGTATATTGTTAACCATGGCAATTTCCGTCAAATAATGGTGTTTCAGCACTATAACAATAAAATAATATCTAGTACGTGTCAATGCAAAACTTTATCTTGATGGTTTACATTACACATTTTATTAGGGCACACAAAGGCAAAAAACGGGAATCAGGTACAAATTTTAGAAATGCAAATTAGATATGCGTCAGTGATGACTTTTTAAAGTAGTAGTTACAAAATAATATGATTTACAAAAATATATTTAATATATTATCTTTATCGGTGTTGTTATAAACTATTAACCAAATTAATGTTAGTGTCGTTGGAATTGAAAATGAATATTACCGCACTCAATGCGGTAATGGAGAGATATTACCGCACTCAGTGCGGTTGTTACGTATTAATTACGTGCTTGCATAAACGCATTATCTGTCGACACATGCGAGAACGCTGATAATGGGTTTATCTTGTCTTACAGATGTCTCACGTAATTGTTATCACTAGTTTAGTTGCATCGCAGACTTCGTGCTTAGAACATTGTACTTTTTTGCTTTTTTGCTTACCCGTAAGGTAATAAATTGAATAAAAAAGATTTTTTATCTTTCGCCAATCAATAAACATCTCTCGGTAATAGATATTACCGCACTCTCTTTATATAAAAAAATACATTGAGCCAGAATGTATTGATGAAGATAAAATATTGAACAAAACACGTATGCTTATGGCACTTAACGAGACTCGTTTGATTGCTGCAAAACTCCGCTCACTGCGTCGTTTTGGCAATCAAAATCGTTTCGTTAAGATGCTCATAATGAAACTTGTATCGTTAATATCTATAAGCGATTTACAGTATGTTCCCGTGTGCCCCATGGTAGGTGGTACCCCCGACTAGACCACGTGCCTATCATTACTTCTATTCACCAACTCGTATGGAAATTAAAACGTATTAAAGACATATTCAAACTATTCAAATTATTCACAGTGCGTAGTTGTGTGCTCCCTTCGCCACCCTACGCCTCTTTTTTGCTACTTTATCGGACTGAGATACAAATCAGAAAGTATGGGACTTCAAGAAAGCGCCAGTATTTTTTAAAGCTTACTTGAGCTACTTAATTATTTAGGTGTTCTACATCACTATTCTTTTATATAAGCTAGAAAGGTCAGAAAAATGAAAGAGTAGAATTATTTTACATGAATATAAAGTAAACTCAATTAAAATTGAATGATTGTACATTCTATGTTTGCTCAGCGTTATGTGTTAATTAATTAGCGTAATTGTAAATAAATTGTGGTAAAACCATCTGGTGTGATACACGCACACAACTTCCTTTTACAGTGATCTTATACGAGTAATTAGCCAAAAACTTGTTTTTAGCTTACCTACTACATTATATAAAAAAAATTTAAAAACCCATTTTAAAGGTATTAAACTGGAAAATCGCCCCATAAATACACATTAAAAATGTAATAGAAATGTAACGTTTGAAAAAATAGAAAAAAACTGAAAATACACAAGAGTAAACACCATACTTCCGGTTATGCGATTTTTTTCAAAAAATTGCTGTCGCATTTAGATGTATACACAACTTGTATATGAAGTTGCAACGTCATATCTCTTTTCGTTTTTGAGATATTCTTTTCACACACAGACAGACAGACAGACCAATGAACAAAAATAAGTTTTTTGGGTTCAGGAGACTCTAAAACGTGAAGATCTATTGAAAACTATTTTTCGAATTTTTGGGGCGAATCCAGTACTTAGGAAAGAAGTAAAAATCGCTACAATTCATCATGCACTGAAAAAATTGAAATACAGATATTTAATTCAATGACGAATAAACGAATAGCCACAAACTAAAAGCTTGATTAAGGGCAGTCTGCGTTGCTTCCCAAGTTTGACAACTCTAAATAGATAATCAATACGATGATGTGTTGCTGATTTGGGGTAAAGATAAGAGATGATGAGGTACTACAAAGGTAGCTAATGACAGTAATAAAACGCAGGAAAGTATGATACCTAGTCCGTATTATCATAGGGCCAAAATACAACTTGCTTAGCTTAATCTTGAATGGAAAAAGTGAGGGTAAAGGAGGGATTGGGAGTAGAAAGTGTCATATCAATAATTCTTCGACAATGAACAGGTTTATGAGCAACAACATTATTACACCCTGCTGAAGATCGTGGCAAATATAAAAGAATTTTAGACTTGCGTATTGCTACCATGTGTTCAAAATGTATCTAAATTAGAGCATGTTATGAAAATCCAAAATTGTATCTTTCATAGAATCATACGCACAAATAATGTTACTCTACAAACTGTCAAATGATAAACTGGCAAATATGTGAAATAAAACTTGTTGAAGTGTTTGAAAACGTATACAACAAAGTGAAGTTGCTAAAGATATCGCTGATCCTTTTTCAACTACTTTTTGAATACATGGTATATATGGCCACCAAATTCAAATTCATGAGATGTTACCCACTCAACTAGGTATTTTCATCAAAGATGTGAAAACAAATACCTCTGGTTAACATATAAAATAAAAACCCCTTAAACTAAAACTTCGAAAATATGTTACATTATAACGTTTTTGAGAAAAATTAGAAATGAATGAAATAAATTAATGCCCATAATAATGTAATATCTACGTTTATTTATCTTCATTATATGTCTCTTTAATACGTACAAAATTTGAAACATAGTTATTTCAATTTCCTCCATTATTATTTGTTCGCACTATAAATTGACATATGCTCATGTACCTGATTAGAATCATTTATAAAATTCAGAAACAATCGAAAATTATAAATGTTTTCAAGTTCTAAAGTAAAAGGCTAACATATTCCACAATAGATATTACTGTAGTAGCTTACCTCTGATCATCTGCTGGAAAAGTAACTCTTTCCATAGTCTTAGGCCCTTCTTTCTCAACTGGTATTATTTCTTCAGAATTTATATTTTTTAATCCACTGTAGGTATTTTTGCTGTTCACTGTATATTTTTTTCTAATTTTGAAAGACATGAAATGCAAAAACAAATTTTGATGGAGAAAAGATGAGAAGTTAATTATAAAATATTGTTACGATTTCGGTTATGCGTAAAAAACAACTCCCATGTTTCAGCTTTTAGATGTACCTAAGTGTTGTTTTTGAAATATATGAAACTAATAGAAAGTTATTTAATTTTGAAAAAAGTCATTACATTTTGGGATACCCTGTAGTATACACATTTGCTTGCGTGGCAGTGCTATATCGTTAGTGAAAACTGTACAGAGACAGTCTATTTTTAGTATTGGTGTACTATTGGTAGATACAATAGTACCAACCAACTGTAAAATAAAAGGTAAGTTACATTTGCTTCTGTTCTTTTACGTGAAATAGTAATAGTTTGCCTGTTAGTGCTATACCACTAGTGAACATTGTGGAGGGTCAGCTTATTTTTGTACGAGGTATCTATCAATAGTGCCAATCAACTGTAAAATAAAATGAAAGGTACATTGGCTTCTGTTATTTTTTTTTGTAAAATACGTTTGTAAAAGTTTGTCTGCCTGCCAGGGGTATACAGCCAGTGAAAACTGTGGAGAGGCAACCTATTTTGAGGATTGTTGTACGAGATATCTACCAACAGTACCAATAAATTGTAAAATAAAAGGTAAATTATACTGGCTTCTATTATTTATGTAAAATACAAAAAATGTTCCTTAATGATTGCAGATGGCTGATTCAAGAAAGAGATTTCTGGTTTTCAACACCGAAAAGGGAAAACGAAAAAGAAAAAAAAAACGTAAGAAAGATTACGAGCTCTATTAGAAAGTTTCTTGAACCAGGACCTTCAACAGCAGTCTCACCTTCACTTTCTGATTCTAGCACTGATACTTCGAAACCGCAACTTAGTGCCGATTGACAGATCCTGCTCTTTGGTCGCAGCTTATTTCAGATAATATTAAATTGTCAATATTTCAATAGGGCCAGTACAAATCAAGGAATTTTTCTATCCCATAGATGATTCAACTCGATCTTTTTCGGCTGCATATTTTATAAAGAGTTCGGAAATAATGAAAAAGTTATTCCGTACTTACTCGTTTATTCAAAATCTAGCGATTCTGTATTTTGTTTTTACTGTAAGCCATTCAATAGCTATATAATTGCCTTTAATGATAAAACAAGTTACAACCATTGGCATCATTTATCTAAAAATATTGAAAGACATGAAAAAAGCATGCCACATTTTCATAGTGTGAGCCAATGTGTAGACTTAAAACATAATATAGAGAAAGGAACAACCGTAGATTCTATAAATCAGGACCAAATGGATCGTGAAAAAAATAGGTGGGTGGCAGTTATTGAAATAATTATTGTATAGGCCATTTAGTATTTAGCCAGACAAAATTTAGCTTTTAGAGGGAGTACGGAAAAGTTCTTGCAAAACGATAACGGATTTTTTTTTAAATTAATGGAAAGTGTTTCAAAATGTGATAATGTTATGCTGGATCTGTTTTAGCGGAATTCATGTTGTTCTTTGCACATCCCGATGTTCTGACTGATTATGCATTTTAAAATGCTGGTGAATAGATTCATGATTGAGTTTAGAAGCTTTATGCCTCTGTAATTTTTCAGGCATTTCTGATCGCCCTTTTAAAAAATTGGTATAGTTATACTTACATCCAGTGGTTGGGATATATCTATTATTCTTTGGAAGAATATCGTCAGTTGAGTTTCTAGATCTTTGTCATTAAACTTTAGTAGTTTGTTTGGTACTTTATATGTATTCCCGGAGATTTTCGGTTTTTGAGTGTTTTTATGCTTCGATGACACCAAATTTCGTTTATTTTACCAATATTTCTATTCCTTCTCCTTATTCTTCTATATTCGTTATTTCGTTTTTTATAGAGATTTCTAAAATGTTCTACCCATTTAGCATTCGTGATGGTTTGGGTTTGTGTATATTCTTTTAATTTTCATTCGCTAAATCTTCTTCTGGGCTACATAGAAGTCATGTTTTTAGTAAAGCACTAGCGCATCTTTTAATTTCGCTGTTTATTCTATTTCTTACTGTCACATATCTTAAGCATCCGTCGTCGGGTTTTATTGTATCTATATCTTAGATAAAACTCCATTTTCTGCTCGGATAGCGCATTTACTTCTGTCGTGAACAAAGGTTTGCTGCTTCTTCTTGCGTTTATGTTTATTTTCCTTATGCATAGGGCCTGTTAGATTTTTAACATTTTTTTCCCTGCATGTCTCAACTTTTGTCACTTTATTCTCTATTATTTTTTTTAGATAAGCGACTCTCATATAGTTGTCTTATTGCGTCGTCTCTAAGTGACTCTACGTTAATCTTCTCTATATTTACTAGATCCGCCTAGTTTTTATATTGTACTAAGAGACATATATTTTCAAAAATGAAATTGTGAGCTAAGCTAATGTTGGCTGATGTTAAGGGTCTCACTTCTACTATTTCAAAGAGGTGCAGCGCTGGGTTCGTGATTATAAAGTTGATCATACATGCTTGTCTTCTAGTAGTAGACTATGATATCTTATGTTGTGGCTTATGACTGAAGAATGTATTGTTATTTCTTAGTTCGATTTGTATATAAAATGCTACAAGCTTCAAGTGAGCTTCGTTGAACCTTTCTTTTACTTCTTCTATAGGTATGTTCTCCATTTTCGCATTCATATCCCTCATTATTATTGGTTTTTGTTGTGGTAGTAATTTATCTATCGATATATGTAGTACTTCACCTTTCTCTCTCTCTCTTCAATATCTTCTATGCTCCTGCTTTTGCTTGTGTTTCCGCTGTATATCAGTGTGAATTCTGAGTCTGACATATTTCCTTTCCCATTTTTCATCATTTGTGATAACGCGTATACATCAATTTTGTGTTTTTAGTTCCAACAGTGTTTCTTGTTTTTTTTGTATTCCATTTTAAAATGTTCCAGCTGTTCTTCTAGCTGTTTTTATATCGTGGTCTGGTTGGTTCTTTTCTAATCGTATTCGTTTTCCTATTTTGTGCCGACTTCGTCATCGGGTTGGCCGTCCCATTCCCAGGCAATATATTGTTTCTGTGAGCAGTATTTCATCATCTACATCTCTTGTAGGTATCTAACCTAACCGAGATGGATTTTTTATCGACGTTCTATGGTCAATATCCGTTGTGTTTTGAGCTAAAGGGGTTACCTCATGTAAGATGTGGTCTTTCAACACGCATAACGATCTTGAGCAGGTAGAGGCTATGGACCTTAGTTGCGCTTTGCCTACCCCTAGGCTTTCACCTTAATCCTGTAACATAAAACTTTGTACGTTATACATATCGTAAATTTTTCACAGTACGCGTTTCGAGATTCTAAACTCGGCTCTCCTTATCCATACACATTTAACTCGTACTGTAAAAACTAATTTACCAAACTTGTATTGCAAATAATTATTGTTAAAGAGGAAGAAAGAACTCTTAGTAGCCGTAAAGCATAGGTACGCCAACCTTACAAAACTTACAATGTTTAATTTTAAATCTGTTGGTTGGTGTTACAGCACTCTTTTTTCCTTCATGTAGGATTCTAATCAAATCAGTCCAGTAACTACAGGAAGTTTGTTTTTCAGCAACAGTAACAATCACAATTGCTAGATCCAATAAATGCCAAAGAAGTCGATGATGTAACTTTTTAGCTTTCCTGTTAATAGCATGATTTTAACATATGAACATATTAGATTTGTCTACGTACCCCATCAATTTGAAACAAATTGGGTAGGTACTTCTTCTATAGTTTCATTAATTTGTATGTTTTCAACTTGTTCTTCATCTTCAGGTTTATGGAAGTTATTCAGGAATTGGTTTTCTACCGAACAATTTTAATACCAGTATACTGTGTTAATCCCAATCAGCTTGTCCATATTTTGATCAATGAGTGGGAAAATTGATTGTGCTATTTACAATAAGTCTATTTGTAACTGTACTGAGTTATAATTGTCGAAATAATTTCATTTTATTTTTCTGCTATTTTTAAGTAAATTTTTAATACCCCTTGTTACTAACTTATGTTCTTTGGGGTCACTCACTCTTTCTCTATATGTTATAGCCCCGTTTAGTTGGTAATCATCGATGCGTTTATCAATAGCTGCTGGCTTGATCAATTCATAGGTTTTAGACAATCGTTGAATATTGGCTTCATTTTGTACAATGTCTCACGAGGAGATTGATGCCCAGAAAGTATTTCATTTCTTCAATCATAGTAAAAACTGTATATATGTTAGTCTCAAACACAATTTTCTCCGTTGGAACTAGAAGATTCAAAATGTCATTATTTAATCGATTACCGTTTTGTTTCCGGATGAATGATGAATCAAGGTTTGAATTGCAATCAACTGGTCAAAAACGCTCATCAAAGACTTTGGATATTGACGCACTCTTTGCAGTCTTCTTCATACCAAATTCAACATAAACGATATGAAATTCGCACTTAAATGAATCAGATGATGCTTTTGTTAATTGTTCATGTTCGACAATTTTCTGTTATCAAATCAGTTACAGTCTCAACATTTTCAGGAGTGAACATAAAAATAAATCTTTGCATGTTTAGATGAACTATGTTATTAAAGTATGTTAAGGAATTTATGAAACACATTTTATCATTGCACAAACGCGGCTTAACAGGCAGGTGGTGACCCAATTAAAAACACTTAAAAATTATTTACTAGGGCTGATAGTAGAAGCAAAATACAAAATTTTCTATTTAGTACTTTTATGTTTTTCAAGGCTAATTTAAAGCAATATTTTGGCTGATTGACTATATCCATAACAATAACTCAGAAGAGCATACATATCAATAATTCAATATATGCTGCATTCAGCAAATCTACAGTTAATGTGAGTTATAAATATGTTTTAACTACATTCTTGTTAATAACTCAATATAGATCCGAACTTAATACAGTAAAAACAATGACTCAAACATAAAGTAAAATTCATATTCATTGTTTTACACAAATGTGTTACACAAACCTAGTGTATAAACTTTTCTTTAGATAACATGATACTATTGCTTTGAACGTATAGTCTATATCGGAAGTCTTATTTTTTTCGACGTGAAATTATATAAAGGAAAATCAAAGCAACTTGCTAACAATATGCATCATTTAATATCTATTTAAAACATACAACTACTCGCTGTCCATGTTTGATGAATGAAAGTTGGTCATCAAAATTATCACCTTATTGAACTTTCCATCAAAGATACATCAATCAACAAATGAGCATAGTAGAAATGGCATACCAACATATTACTTCCTTCTACAATAAAGGAAGTACTGGATTCACCCCAAAAATTCGAAATTGAGATCTTCACGTTTTAGATCCCCTGAACCCAAAAATATATGTTTTTGTCCATTGGTCTGTCTGTCAGTCTGTGTGTGAACAGAATATCTCAAAAACAAAAAGAGGTATGACGATGAAACTTCATATATAAGTTTTATGTACTATCTAGATGCGACAGCAAGCTATTCAAAACAATCGCATAACCGGAAGTATGGTGTTTACTCTTGTAATTTTTCATTTTTTTCTTTTATTTATTAACTCCTATTTTAAATAGAACACCCGGTATATTATTACATTTTTGAATTCCTCTTAAAATTTTAGAGAAAATTTGTCTCTTCAACTAACTCTATTTTGTACGGTTTCTGTAGAATTTGTAAGACATTTACAAATGCTTAGAAATTAAAAATCAAATTTTTTGCTAATTATAAGACCACTGTAAAAGGAAGTTGTGTGCGTGTATCACACCAGATTTTATTTCTTCATCTTTTCTGCTAATATCATCGACGGCGTTGTCATCTATATATTTTGACCCGAGTTCACATCTTCCCATTATCTTTTCGTCAGTTGAATAGTCCTACTCTTGAAAAATCATATTGGCAAAATTTGATCTAATAGATGAGACGTGCTCTATAAATTAATTTTTATACACCTAATATTTTCTAAGGTGATTTAGCATTGAGTCACTTCAAAATGAAACACATCATCTAACCTTATAGCCGCATGAACTTCGGTGTTTTGTATTGTTGCATTTAAAAAATATTTGTGTACTCCTTTTAATTAGAAATTCGTTGCTCAAGGCATCAATGAAGCCAGAGAAACAGGTGCAGCAAAAACAATAACCAATATTAAAATAATGAAACAATCCAACAACATATAAAATTGACACATACATTAAATAAAATAGTAAAAAGGCATATACACAGAAACTACCAGAAAGACAATAGTGTAATATCTACGACGCAACAAAAAGACGAAAAAAACTACGAAAAGGTGAAACAATTTTTTGGCTTAGCCTAATTGTTTCGCCAGTTATCCAATTATTTCAGGCCTAGCCTGTATATTTGTATTTGAATTATAAATCCTTTGCATTTCAAGTTGTTTAATTTTTCAAAGCAGCGTATTTTGTACCTGTATCGAGTTCCTTTCGTTTGCGCGATAAACTCTCGACCCGCGCTATCTCTTATCAGAGTGCGAGTCTTCTTTTAGAAACGAAATTTTCGTCCGAGGCACTTGCTGTTCTGGCCTCGGCCCGCCGTGTTTGGCGTGGCTGAGGTTTGATTTTAATTAAGTCAAATTACGTGCGCTCAACCGATTTCTATGAGCTTTGTGTTCCTAAGGGCTGATTATGATCAGCTCATTATTACCAGTTTCAATCACGAGTTTTTCTCGGAGGCCAAGCCGCTAGCCTTGTCGCATTTTCGACACCTGCTGGCGCTCTGCTTAGTTGCTGCTGTTCGAGGGTGCCTTTGCTATAATTTGCATCCACGGCGACTTCGTCCATTATGTGCCGTTCACGTCCAGCTTATGTTTCGAGGTTAGTTAGTGCTACTCCGGGATTAAATCTCAAATTATCTTCAATACCTGGATTTTACATTTATACATGTTAAACCAGTAATTATTTGGAATTTAAATTCACACGTTCCGCAATTATTAACATGTAATGTTCAGTTTCATACATGCTCTTGCTTTTTACATTTGAATTTTTATGCTTATAGTTAATTATGCTCAGTATTTAAAGCTGCAATTTTGATGTGTATTGACCCTCTGTAAAAGGTACAGTCACGCTTTTTTATCTTCAATAGCCTAAACAGAAGGATTTATTAGATGACTGTGATAAGCTTATTCCACGAATGATTTGTTGGTAAAGTTATTAAAATAACCCGAAAGGGGTTCTTGATTTTATGCGTGTCGCAACCTTCAGTTTACGTACACAACTTTGTTATCACATTATTTGCATTTTAATTATCCTGATTATTTATTACTGAGACTTCAAGATTTTTTATTACTTATTAATTAAACGCTAGTCACTTGTAGTTTATTTTCTTATTGTTCGAAATCTTTTGATTTCTGGCGCCCATTTCCTTTCCTTTTTTGAAGACATTCCAGGGTACACAGCTGATGATTTGAACCTACGATCCAAGGCCACCGAAATTTGAGTTAGCTAGGGCCATCGCGGTGAGTAAAGAGTTTTCAGAGCTGCCGTGGTGTATAAACTGTAGGGGGGTTGATCTGCGATTTTTACTACCATTGCTTAATTTTATTAATTAATCGCAGGTCGGCTTCTTTATTGTTTTACTGGCGCCCAACGTACCTGATCATAATCAGCCCTTAGGAAACACAATGCTCATAAAAATTGGTTGAGCGCATGTAATTTGACTTAATTAAAATCAAGCCTTAGCCGCGCCGATGACGGCGGGCTTAGGTTAAGACAGCAAGTGCCTCGGACGAAAATTTCGTGCTCAAAAGAAGACTCGCACTCTGATAAGAGATAGCGCGGGTCGAGAGGGCATCGCGCAAACGAAAGGAACTTGATGCAGGTACAAAATACGCTGCTTTGGAAAATTTAAGAATTTGAAATGCAAAGGATTTATAATTCAACTAAAAATATACAGGTTAAGCCTGAAATAATTGGATAACTGGCGAAACAATTAGGCGAAGCCAAAAAATTGTTTCAAAGGTACAAGGGATACATGTTTATAATACCGGGTGTCTTAACATGAAGTACTTCCAGTATGCTTTGAATTTCCCATAATGCAATGCCAATAACAATTTAGGGTGCACACAAATTTACATGCAAACAAAATTTAAAACCTACTATATGTAATTCTTTTCAAAACACCCGTTATTATACGCATAGGATAACTTTTATTAAAACGAAAATTTAAACTGGTGAAAGAGGACGAAAAATGAAATAAACATTTAAAAGTGACTATACTTATACTTAGTAGTAGTAGTAGTAGTGGTTGTGGGAATACTGATATCAAGCAAGTAGGTCTTCATAGTCCCTTCTTTTACCATCCTCCTACCATCCCCTTAACTACCCCCACTGTCACCTTCTGCATCAAACTCTTCTCCCTGCAAAAATCTTCCCAACTCTTTGATGAACTTCAGGATGTCGGCCCACGCTAGAAAGCTCAACTCTCACACTGCCCCAAGTAATGATGTTTCCTCTTCTCTTCCACATTTCGGGCAAACGGGATCTACCTCTATTCTTATCAATGTTAGGTGTCTCCTAAATTTACAGTCGTCTGTAAAGATCCCTATCAAAAGATTTGTGGTTCTTCGACTTTTTCCCATTAGCCAGACTGATTTCTTCGAATCAAATATTGCTATATGGTGCTTCGCCTGTATACAGCCTTTGCACCATCTCCATTTTTCCTCTCTAGTCTTGTAAGCCCATCCCCACTTGTAAGCCGCCGAGCCCTGCTGCCTTGATACCTAGAAGGGGTTCTAGTCCAATACTAATGTCCTTGGTTCCGAGTCTGGCCAGTTCATCAGCTTTTTCGTTGCCCTGAACACCCGTATGTCCTGGAACCCAAACGAGTTCAACGTCCTTGTCTCTTGCCAGTTCTGCGAAAACATCTCCACATTCTTGGACGAGGGCTAGTTTTGTCCTGGGCGAGTAGATTTCTTTTAGTGCAGCCTGGCTATAAGAGAAAATATAGATTTTACGATCTGGTAACGTCCTGATCTCATCCTTAGTTGCCACTGGTAGTATGGAGTAAACTTCTGCTTGGAATATCGAGATTTCTTGTATCCCTGGGATTTCCACATATATTCCTGCTTCAGAGGATTACCTTTCCACTATTGGGGAACCATCCGTACAGCATATCAAGGCATCCGGCTGGAATTTAACCTGTTTCTGCCGGGCTTCGGTTACTTTGTAGGGTGACAAAAGTATTTCTCTTGTCGCCGCTTCAGCAGTCCTTGCGTGACCTATGCTTATTCTTTGACTCTTCCAAAGTCCGCAACCCCCATTCTAAGGTGGACAGCCATGACCTCTCTCTTTATCCAAGAGTCGATGCCCGGGAATCTAAGTATAATCTCAATGCGGCTGTCGGGGTTGTCGTCATTGCACCGGTGATTCCCAGACAGGCTAGTCGTTGGACCTTTGCCAGTGTTAAGAAAATGGTGGGTCGTTCTACACTAGGCCGCCAAACCACTGATCCATATTGAACTCTTGGCTTTATTGCCAATGTAAAATCTGAGAGTTGATCCTCGAATTCTTATC
This sequence comes from Agriotes lineatus, assembly GCA_940337035.1. Taxonomy (NCBI): domain Eukaryota; kingdom Metazoa; phylum Arthropoda; class Insecta; order Coleoptera; family Elateridae; genus Agriotes; species Agriotes lineatus. The sequence goes on along the minus strand of CALNHX010001773.1, from coordinate 180,624 downwards.
CACCGTCTGAAGCAGTTGCCATAAGATTGCTATCGACTTACACACAGTTTTATCAACATGCGACCTCCAACTTAATTTACTATCCGGGGTTACTATTAAGTATTTTACCTCGCGCACAAGTGCAAGTGTTCTTCTATACACTATGGTTGCCCTGAAATTCTCAAATTTCCTTATTTTACTGAAGAGAATATCTGTCTTGAGTAGGTTCGCCGACAGACCTTTCTCCTCAAATCACCTTTCGATAATACTGCAGGCTACTTGCATTCTATTGCAGACGACGCTTAAGGACCTGCCAGTCACAGATACTAGCTTATGCTTGTGCGCAAAAACCTTCTACCGTTAGGTATTCTAGCAGACCATCCATTATGAAGCATCATAAATGAGGTGATAGGCAGGTGCCTTGCGGACAGCCTCCTGTTACCCTGGCCCACACAGAACAGTACCCTAGGTTCGCAGTCACGTTTCTTTCTTCCAACTCCGATCTTACCCAACTGACCATCACGAAAGGAGTTTCTTTGGCCTCTAGAGCTTGACTTGTAGTAGATGTTCTTGTCTTATCGAAAGCTCCTTCAATATCAAAAAGAACTGCAAGAGCCACTTCCTTGAAATGACGTGCTCTTTCAAGTTTATGCACGACTACCTGGAGTGCGGTTTCAGTTAATCGTCCACATCTATATGACTGCTGGTTTCTGTGAAAAGGGTAGCCTTTTATTACACTCTCCATTAAATATTTATCAATTGTCTTTTCTAGGGTTTGTAAAAGAAAGGATGTAAGACTAACAGGCCTAAATGATTTGGCATCCTTGTAGTCTTTCTTTTCTGCCTTAGAAATGAAGATTTCTCTGGCTGCCTTCCATTGTTTTGGGACCCACCTCACTGCTAGACTGGCCCTACAACACTTGGATGAAAGATGTCTAGACCTTTCTGAAGCAATGCTGGGAAGATATTATCTGGGCCTGACGACTTAAAGGGTTCGAACTCATTCACTGCCCATGTGACCGCACCCTCCATTATAACACACTCAGCAAACTAGCAGTTCTCTGTAGGTTCATGTTCCACCATGTGTATTAATTGGATGGTGCCATCCCCGGGAAAGTGAACTTCCAGGAGGTAATGTAATGCTTCCTCTCTGGATGTGGTCCTTGACCCATTAGTCCTCTTAAACGCTCTTATACTTTGACTTGTGTCGTGGCTTAATATTTTCATCAGTCTGACAGAATTCGATACGGAGCTTAACTCCGCACAGTATTTTGACCAGCTGATTCTTTTACTGCGCCTCAACTCTTTTTTGAAAGTACTTCTAGCTGTTTTAAAATTGTTCCAGGAGGCATCTGTTTCGTCTTTGACAGCTCAGTTAAAGGTTCGCTTGGATTTCTTATACAAATCGTGGCAGTAGAGTACCTACACGGGTTCTGGCTCACATTTGACCTTGAACTTTTTTCAAGGTCACGGGCCTAGCCGAGGTCAAGGTCATAGGCCTAGCCGGTGGGCGTGGCCTAGTCGGGTCATTGACCTCGGCCGCTTCCGGGAATTTTTTGGCCGAGGTCAAGGTCACAGGCCTAGCCGGTGGGGCGTGGCCTAGTCGGGGTCATTGACCTCGGTCACGTCTGGGAATTTTTTGGGTTAAAAGTGTAGTTTTTGAAATTTTCCCACGCTCGAGCGTCTGGGATGCAGACATGTCTATTCTTGCAGGATGTTATCAGTAAATCAGAAGCTATTGTTACGCTTATCAAAATTTTCTCAGGCTCGACCGGATGTGACTCATCGTCTGACAGACATGTCTATTCTTGCAGGATGTTATCAGTAGAACAATGGCATCCATTGTTTTAAAATCAGCACGATAATTGGACAATGAAGCCATTGTTGTCTGGAGGAATTTTTGCTGACGGCCACTATAATATAGGTAAGAAAGAGGGGTTGGGCTGCTATTCGACTACCCTGTTTCAACTACCTGTTTGAGAAAATGTGCAAGGTTGCTAAAAAATAAACCGAATTAATTGTGGTCTAATAGTATATATCGAATTATTTCCACATAAAAAAAGATGCAATATAAAAATCCAAACCATTTTAAATATCTTGTTAGGTTTTTGTTTTATTACGCGTTCGACGAGATGTATGTCTGGATATTTAACTTGAATAGGTCGATTGGAAGCATCTTTTAGTAGATAGGTGATGTGGTCCATCCCGCTGGAGGACTGTTTAAGCGGTAGACAGTATTTAACATAATACAAAAGTGTTGGGGTGTTAGAGACATTGTTTGTAAGCAAAGTAAATATTACGTGTTTTTTTCCCGTACTTTATTAAATACACAGTCTCGAGCCGATATATATTTATTTCGCTTGGATTTATGTACAGCATCCCCTCACTTTAGCAATAAGCAAGTTCCTAAAGAAATATTATTATGCTGTAGAGATTTACAGGTTACAGTTCGGAGTGTAAACTGAGTTAAAAATCCACTGGAGGACTGTTTAAGCGGTAGACAGTATTTAACATAATACAAAAGTGTTGGAGACATTGTTTGTAAGCAAAGTAAATATTACGTGTTTTTTCCAGTACTTTATGAAATACACAGTCTCCAGCCGATAGTTATTTATTTCGTTTGGATTTATGTACAGCATCCTCTCACTTTAGCAATTAGCAAGTTTCTAAAGAAATATTATTATGCTGTAGAGATTTACAGGTTACAGTTCGGAGTGTAAACTGAGTAAAAAAAATTTAGATATTAGCAATCGTACCATTTAATTGCATATTGTTTTCTTTTACCAAATTTTAGATTGTTTTAATATAGGTTCGAAAGCACTGCTAACAGACAGACAGAAAACTTGTAATGCAGCTACCAAACCGGGCCTTGTCAAATATCGAACAGCAATATATATTAGTGAAAAATACCCTTCAGTTAGCAGGTTTGATGTAGTTTTAGTCAATCTTATACACATTCCAGCAGTAAACTCTGGTAGGAAGCTAACACACACATAAGTACGGTGGGTCTTAGACAGCTGAATTTTATAATACAAAACAGGAGCGATAAAAGAACCGTGTTTACCACTCAGCATTTTTCAGTTTATCCGATTCGGCAACTTCCGCATATCGCAAAACAGACACCTTCTTTGTTCCTGTGTTGGCATCTTGGCTTTAAGAATGTTATGGTTTATTTACATCTTGTGTTAGCGTCCTTGGTTCTAAGAACGTTATGTAAATGAATATTTTATAGAATTTGGAAAACTAAAGAATATATTAGCAGATAATACAACTTATTTTAAAAACGCGAGGTTTATAAATACAATACAGCAAACCATAAAAGTTGGTTTTTGTTGTATAAGCAAGCCAATCCGGTAGAGAGATATTTAAGAGAGGTGATAAAATACTTAAAGAAAATATTAGCAGATAATACATTTGAAAAATCTGCACGACTAATACTCAAGATTATTACAATTACATGCTAAGACTGCAGACAAAAAGTAAGATATCAAAATTTTAAAATAAAGCCCTGAAAATAAGAACTAAATAAAACCACATAAAAGCTATTAGGCCACAACAATACTCTAATTCAGGGGTCGGCAACCTTTTACGGACGGCGGGCCATTTTCAAAATAATTTTTTTTATGCGGGCCGCACATTCAAATGTAACTTAAATAGTGCTTTTATATCATATACGAGTATAAATATTATTAAAAATAAATATAGAAAAAAATTATCTTTTATTGACATGCTATAATAACAATAATGTTAGAGAACAAAAATTTTACAATTCTTAAAGAGAAAAAAAAAAGAAAATACAATTCCAATTAAATATGTATAAATATGTAAATATAAAATATATAAATATAAAAAATATAAAATATTGTAGTGAAACGTCATACGGCTGTCAACATGAACGCACATATGAACGTACAGTAGCAAACTGGCGAAATGAAAGAATTAGTGATGGGCCTATCCGGAATGAATAATCGGAAAGTTTCCGATTGTTCAAAAAATCGGAAGGTTCCTATTATTTCGGAACTTTTCGGAATTCGATTATTTTACTGTTCGGTGCACAAAATTCGGAACTTTCAGAATTCGATTATTTTACTATTCGGTACACAAAATGAGAAAACGAAATGCCAATTTGAACTGAACGGAATACGGAATGTTGTATTGACTCACTTGACTGCTATATGCTGGTTGGCGAATGTCGACTGGTCGCGCCGTGTGCGCACGTGTATGATACGTGAATGGCACTAATGGCAGTGGTATTTCGTAGATTAATTATTAGATAGTACACCTACAGACTTCAAATTCAAGTATTGTTTTATACTATCTATTATGTACTTTATGTGCTATTAAACTTTAAAATATCACTACCATTTTCCGAAAGTCTATTAACGTAACTACTGTAATAATTTGAAAAAATATTTTATTTCCTCATATCCCCTGTGCGACTCAAACTCATAAATTGTTTTTTAGGATACTGCATTGCTAACTAGCGTCTACATAGTTACAAACGAGTCCGGTAGATAAAATTTACCGGCCTAGACCAGTAGTAATAGAACTACTACTGGTCTAGGCCGGTAAATTTTATCTACCAGACTCGTTTGTAACAATGTAAACGCTAGTTACCAATGCAGTATCCTAAAAAATCTTATACGATACACGACCGGTAGAATTCTTATGGCCTTGCCAAACATACAGGTCTCGCCCTACGGTTCGACCTGTAAAGTATTGGCGCGGCCATAAAAATGTTGCAACCGGTCTAATAACGTAAATAGCTATTACTGACCGTCCTACAAACCCAAACAATAGATGCCAACGCAGATAAGGGCTTACGGCGCGACGGCGAGTGCTCTCATCGTAAATTTGCACGCACTTCATCTTCCTTCCGCTTGTTGTTATTTCGCTCGTTTTCCCTTGCTTGCATTTACGGAATGTAAAATAATCGGATGATATTCCGATTTTATAAACATTCCGAAATGGAACATTCCGATTATTGAAATCATCCGATTATGCCCATCACTAGAAAGAATGCTACACTTGCTAAGCGAGACGTCGTATTCTCTGGGGAGTGGGGATTAAACTTGCGCAGTAAAATAGGTTTCCCACTATGCTTCTGTTTGTCGAGCATTTTTGTCACCGGCCACATTTCGGCACGCTTACTCTCTAAGTTTGTTGATTTTTCCTAAAGTTATATTGGTGCTTTGGCGGGCCGCGCAAAAAGTTGCAAAGGGCCGCATGCGGCCCGCGGGCCGCGGGTTGCCGACCCCTGCTCTAATTAATAAGGATGCTATACACGATATCCAACGGCGAGGGACAGTTCATTTTTATCGCATATAAAACTTATTGCTTAGAAATCAGGTCCAGATACCTGTTTAATGGAAAACATTTTCTTGAATTTTCTTTAAGTCGTTAGGTTGACTGTGCCAAGTTTCCACGAAAAAACTAAAGAAAAGGCCAGATTCTTGAATCAAGTAAATAATACAGCAAGGCATAAAACTCGGTTTTTGCAATATAAGACATCCGCAAGCCAATCCTAAACTGGTAGTTTTAAATAGCAGAATTTTATAATACAAAACGGAGCGATGAAATAGTCGTCTGTTGATCATATTTTTGTAGCCACCCAGCATCTTTCAGTTTTTATAAGTTATCCTATCATTTCCTTGGTTGCAGGTGTTAATAGAGACTATATTTGCGTGTCGCCAGATGTCAGACCTGTCAAGACTTGTGGATGTGAGCGTCTGGGAATGTGCAAAGTTGCTAAAAATGAACCGGATGTCTGGGGTTTCTGAGCAGGTCTGCGCGGGGGTCTGCGCGAGGGTTTGGCGGTAAATTCAAATTCTGCACAGGTTTGGCGGGAAATTCAAATTCTGCGTAGGTTTTGGTGGTAAATTCAAATTCTGCGCATTATTTTGACGGTGAATTTTAAATTATGATCAGGTTTTTGGCGGGAAAATCTGGGAGTGTACAAGGTTGCTAAAATGTATGGGGTCTTTGTCTAAGAAATTTACACCAGATGTAGTTAATGACCTCCATTATCAGTGTCTATAAATTTGGTAGACAGACAGACAGGCAGACCGACAGGCAGGCAGACAGACAGGCAGACCGACAGGCAGGCAGACAGACAGACAGACAGACAGACAGACAGACAGACAGACAGACAGACAGACAGACAGACAGACAAACAGACAGACAGACAGACAGACAGGCAGACAGCTAGACAGGTAGACAGCTGTTCCTGTAACGGTTTTATGGGCACGACGGTGTAATAAAACGACAATTGTAAATATAATTGTATTTTATTTGTCTAATGTACATGTATAAAATTATTACAAATATATTATACACTAGTCAATTATTGTGGTAGAGGTGTTGTTGTCATCTCTGTCTGGAGGATCTCCTCGTGCTGTTTCCGAACTGGATTTATTCAATTATTCCTGCCTCTTTTAACTCTTCTATTATACTAACAATTTTATTTATATGATTTGTATGACACAGATTGTTGGCTCATAATGCAAACAATTAACAGATGGGCAGGGGGACATCATATAGGTAAGAAAGGGGGGCAGCGCTGCTATTCGGCTACCTTGTTTCGGCTACCATCTCTACCTGTCTACCTGTCTCCCTGTATAACTGTCTGTCTGTTTGTCTGCTTGCCTGTCTACCAGTACAACTGTCTGTTTACCTGTCCGCCTGTCTAACAGTCTACTTACCCGCTAGTGTAGCCTGCAAGGCTATATGGGTGACCTTGAGATGGTAGCCGAAACAAGGTAGCCGAATAGCAGCTCTGTCCCCTTTCTTACCTATATGAAGCTTCACATTCTGTTTATCTAATAATGGCGGTCAGCAAAAATTCCTCCAGACAACAAAGACTTCATTGTCCAATTATCGTGCAGATTTCTCAAACAATGGCTTTATTGTTCAATTTTTACCAGCTTTGCACATTTTAATCTCCAGACAACAATGGCTTCATTGTCCAATTTCGTGCTGATTTTAAAACAATGGATGTCATTGTTCTATTTTTACCAGCTTTGCACATTTTAATCTCCAGACAACAATGGCTTCATTGTCCAATTTCGTGCAGATTTCTCAAACAATGGACGCCATTGTTCAATAACATCCTGCATCTACAAGTCTCAACTAGTTTTGCATTGCCAGACGATGACTCACATCTTGTTGAGCCTGGGAACATTTTGATAAACGTAGAAATCTTGTAAAATTTAAAAAATGACACTTTTAACCCAAAAATTCATCGTGGGAATCCTTCAAAATTTGACATTTAGCCCAAAAATTCCCGGAAGTGGCACGTGACCTAGGTGAGGCCAATGACCTTGGTCCCGGCTAGGCCAATGACCTTGACCCCGGCTTCGTTCGTTCGGGTGACATGCAAAGTGAGGCAGAACCCGTGTAGGTACACTACTCGTGACGATTTCACCATGGAACCCTAAATATCCCCACCGTCCTGAGAAGGCCTGTCTCCTCATAAGCTGAGATAATTTTGTTTGCTAGCTGATCTACTTCTTTGCTTAATTGCACCTTTGTAGATATTTTCCCATCCAGTTAACCTCCTTGTTTAGAAAGACTAAAACGATAACGTTCCCAGTCTGTCGCCTTGGGGTTCCGGTAGGTTATTTCTGGAGGTGTGTCACACTTCATCTCTAGTCTGATCATTCGGTGGTCAAACATTACGATTTCCGTAGTCACCCTCCAGCTTTCGATATCCTTTAGCAGGTTCCTAGAGGCCACTGTGATGTCAATGACTTCCTTTCGGATGCTATTGACAAAAGTGGGTTCCGCTCCTCTATTTAAAACAACAACTGGTCGTTGTCCCTGTTTGATGACTGAAAGTTACTCATAATTGTCACCTTATTAAACTTTCGATCAAAGATGCATCAATAAGCAAATGAGCATAACGGAAATGACATACCAACATAATTTTTCTTCAGATTTTCTGCTTTTCATCGACAATGTCGTTATCTAGATATTTTGGACTAAATTCTCATCTTCTCATTCTCTTTTCGGCAGTTGGATGGTCCTACTCTTGAAGAATCATGTAAGAAGACCAGTCATAAGACTGAGTCACACAATTCCTTCCGTGTGATAAGCTCAAGGGTCAACACTTTCCATTGCTAATAGAAGGTCTTTCACTCTCAGCCATTCCTGGGCTCTCACCGTGCTTAGGGTTCGCACCTTCTTTGGTAAATTGAAAAAAGGCTCGACAGGTCTAAGGACAGCCGTTGACTTCATTCTAAAGCTGGCTCTTAACTTCGGGTCTCCCTTTATTGCTTAGCCGAATTAATTGCAAAACAAGACCATGTATCGTTCGCTGATATGGCAGAACCATTTCAGCATACAAGATGCGTATCTTGCTTGCAACCCGTTGCTCATAGCGGTTGCGGTATAGGTGACGTTATTTATTTTTACTATAACCCCATCCTCAAGGGAAGAAAACGAAAATGATGGTCACCTCTCTTCCGACCCTCTTGGGAGCCTAGGGAAAAACCTCTAGTTCCGTTGTTGGTTGTGATCGGATGAGCACATGTTTCGTCTCTTGATGTTAAGACTCGTCAGGGTACCGACATGCGGTCCTATTTGTGCAAGGATGTGGAGGCAAAACTCTTAACTATCAACTTACATTCTTTACCAACTTCGCGTCGGATGGCGTACAATGATGTGTAACGATTTTGTGGAATGCGTCCTATGAGACATACAGTAGGTGAGTATATTCACACTATCTGCTGTGGTACCTCAATTACACCTGCGTCTCCGCCGTAAATGAAGTAATTTTATAAGAAGACCAGTCATAGGACTGAGCCACGCAATTCCTTCCATGTGGGCATAAGCTCAAGGGTCAACATTTTTCGTTACTAATAGAAGATCTTTCACCTTCAGCCACCCCTGGGCTCTCACCGTGCTTAGCGATAGCACCTTCTTTAGTAAATTGGAAAAAAAAGGCTCGGAAGGTGTAGGAACAGCCGATGGCTTCATGCCAATGTTCCCATTTGATGCCAACTTTTTGGCGATCACTGTATATAACGGAAAAAATGCAAAAAGTCGTATTTAATAAATTTCTATATTTCGTTGAACCATGCCATATGTAAAACAATAATATGGCGGTTGTTGTGTTACTTTGGGAAGCACGAATTTCTTCGGCTGCTTTTTTTTGTAATAATAAAACCAAAATAATCGTGTTATGTTCTAGAATATGCCTTTCTGATCATATTATTTTAATATTTCCTCTATCTAAATTAGTTTTCATTTTAAGCCGCCCGTAGTAGTAGTCTTAAGTATGCAATGAAATTTATGTAATTTTTATTTGAACGCCTTGTTAGAAGAGCCGTATATAACGTCATGAATTTGATATAGTTGGTGCCATTATTGCTAATATGGTGACATTCTGGGGGTATAAAACTACCATACTTACTGCTTTTAGAATGCATATTAGTTTTTGGTTTCCATGATGTACATAACTTAGTTGACATGATATTAATAGGTATGTTGGTTTGTACTTGGTAAATTACGCAATGTCATAAATAGAGAAAAACTTATATCAATCAACATCTTCGGACAGTAAACAACCTAGCAGAGTGGTGCTTGGCGATGCTTTACAAGTTTGCCTAAAGTGAACCATTTGAATATAAAAAGCATCACATTTCAGAGATAGATTTTCAAATGTCAAATATATTAAAATTTTCCTTAAAAATCATTTTTGGATTAGAAATAGATAAGAAATATTCCCTTGAATATTCTGCAAGAAGTTACGTATTATGTCACAGTTTAATTTTTTTATTAGGAGATAATATTTTTAAACTTTTAAACAAATTCGAATAACTGCTAAACAAAGAAACGGAAGAATGCCGCTATTTCGACATAGCCTTTTAGAATGATGTATTTTTTATTTATGTTAGTATTAAAATTCGAATTTCTTAAGAATTAATCATGCATAGTTCACATTTACGATTTATACAGGACCAATTGTTCAAAATACACTTTATATATTTTTTTCAAGAAGCAAACTATAGATAAAAGATAAAAATGTTAATAATCCAGTTTAAAGAGGTTTATAATGTGTATGTATGTATTATCTGTAACCTCATTTTACATTGCGGTGTAGAGGCTGGTGCTTCCTACGTTAACATCTGGCACATCTGGCGGTACAATCCTCAACTTGTCCCAGGTTCGGGTTGCAGTGTTGGAGAGCGCCTTTTGTGCTTGCGCATCAACCACTGTGTGCGGTGTGTGTCTTCGTGATGTGTCGACCTTGCTACTCTATCTCTTAGGTCTGTGGTTCTAAGTAGAGCACAGTTCATTTGGTGCCCAACTGAGAATGGTCTCACCGAGCCCGATTCGAATCACAAAGGCTGCGGAAAAATTCCGACCCCCGCGGGATTCAAACCGAGGACTTGCTTAACGCAAGCCTAGCGCTTTCCCAACTGCGCTACACAGCTTCGGTTTATAATGTACTGAAAAATTTCTCTTGAAAAATTGTTAAATGACGTCTACACACTTCAATGTTTTAGAAAATGTAATTATACACCTTAAGACACCGGGAAAATTCTGATATAGTAATAACTTTCTGGACTTTCTGAGCTAACTTATCTGCATAAAAATCGTACAACAAAAAACATTAATAGTGTAGAAATTGCCTACTTATTTGTTTAAGACGTTTACTACAATGTTTATTATCGCATTCTGTAGCAGAAGTAGACATAACGCTGTTGCGTTATGTCGGCTTCTGGTGAACCATTGTGCAGATCGTTGATGAAAATTAAAAATAACACGGGACCTAATATTGAGCAGTGCGGGACTCGCTGAGGGATATTTTCCACAGTGTATTTGAGGTCACTACAGCATGTGAATTGCTTTCGGTTATTTAGGTATGAACTAATCTAATCATATTCAAGCTTCCCTCCCGGAAACCGTAATATCACAATTTATTGTTTGATTAACAGCTAAGTGATGTTTGGTTAAACAAATAACAGAGAATTTATTAGCATAGCTGTCAATGAAAACTAAAACTAATGTTAGAATCTAGTAATTCCCAAGTTTTTTATTGGTAACACTTTTGAAATCTATCATATTGACAGAAAATTGTTAACCTTAGTTAAGCTAAACGACACAATAAATCGGAGGCGTACTCAACATTATGGTATGGTGCATTTCAAAACAGAATTAAGCACACACACAAAAGTAGCGACAATAACAATAGCAACAACAAAATAACAGAATTAACAAAATCAACAGCAACAGCATTTGCATATTTGATTATCTTTTTCTGCATGTGGCCAATTAATAAAAAGCAAAATTACAACATCACATAGCAAATATTATTAATTAGTACCTATATGATAAGAAACATAAGGATATTTCGAAACTATGTAAGCTACATTAACAATCAATAAAATTACACATGCTGTCTACACAACATAAAAGAATAATTAATGTCTAAATTAAGTATGAAAAATAATTTTAATGCATAAAGCATAACGGATACTTTGAAGCAATTTAAGGTACATAAACAATCAAAATATTTACATATTCTATCAGTACAAAATAACAGAATAACGAATGTCTAAATTAAGTATGAAAAAGAATTGCAATGGATCAAGTATAAAGGATATTTCGAACCCATTTAAGCTAAATAAACAATCAACATATTTACAAATTCTATCAACACAGAATAACAAAATAATTCTATTTATATTTACAGAGTTCACATAACCACTTTCCTTTAGGATTTTTTTTAATTGTAGGCATGCTGAATGGTACCATTTTATTCTACATTTTCTGTCAAAACATTTTACCATTTGTTCGCCGTCGTCTGGTTTCCTACAGTGACACCATAGCTGCAATCCATAATCAAAATAGGTACATAACATTGTAACATATAATTCACAAAAATACAAACCTCTTCATCATCGGTGCCTATTACGATGTCACTGGAAATTGAACCAACACCTATAGCTCGCATGTCCATGGGGATGTCATCTGAACTTGGACCACCACTCGTAGATGGCATATCCATGCGATGTCACTACAGTGGCTATATACAAGACAGTGTGGCCATTGGGATGTCTTCGCCGCTATTGGTCGACGCGAATATCCGCCATTAACAGGCAAAATATTTAGTTACTTCTAAGTTGTTCTCAAAGAGGTTGGTAGAACCTGTACATGTGGTTATTGAAAAAAACAATACCTTTCAAATCTGACAATTGTAAATTGTCAGTGTCAAATAATTCATTAGCGTCGCAAGCGGGTGAAATTTTATCATCTATTGCCCTAAAAAACTGATATTCTGCACAGTATTTAAATGTGACAATTTAGAATTGTGCTATTGTTGTAACAGCACAAGATGCGGTCGACTTGGAATATATGATAAAGAGATTACATTGGTGCTACGATGAATGGGGCCCTAGCATAAGTTTAGAGAAAACGGAGTATTTAGTAGTCAACTCGGAAGCACAATATGACGTCTTAATAAATGAAGATGTCGCAGTAAGACAAGTAGAAAGGTTTAAATACTTCGGTGCTACAATACAATCGATGAAAAAGGTTTGGGAACAGAAGAGATCAGAACTCGAATAGTACAAAGTAAGAAGATAGTGGGATTCTTGAAATCAATTTGATGGGACAATACTACCTAACAAAAACAAAAATAGAATAGGTGAAGTAATGGTATAGTCGGTGCTACGCTATGGCAGTGAGGTATGGACTGTAACAGCGGAAATGAAACAAAGACTAAACACAGTTCAAATGGACGAAAAAGCGCAAAGGTATCGAGACGAGATAGCGTGACGAAGGAGAAAATAAGACGCAGAATGGAGGCACCAGAACCAGTTGTGGACAGAATTGAATGGAAAGCGTTAAAATGGTTTGGTCATCTGATGAGAATGGAGAAGACGACGTGGCCTATGAAGATCTCTAAATGGTCGCCCGCGGGTAAGAAAAAAGAGGTAGACCACGCAAATCGTGGAATGAGGATATTCGGAGAGCCATGGAAAGGAACCTGGAAGAAGACCAAGCACAGGACAGGGAGGTTTGGAGACAGGGAACAGGAAGACGGCATTTAGCTGTATTGTAAACTACCATAACTGAAACAGGTTGCAAACAACCCTTTAAAGCACCACGAACGAACGCCAATGTAAAATGTCAATGTCCAAACATAACACTGCACGTGCAGCTAACATCAACTAGTTAAAATAACTAGCACCAAAATAATAACCACTCAGAAACGTTCCATTATTTCTAAAGGCACTGTATATCTCTAGGCTCAAATTTGCCTGAAAATGGCTGCCAACAATCGTATGACCCACGGCTTCCTGGATTAATACGAGACTAAACGTTTAGTCTCGTATTAATCCAGGAAGCCGTGGTATGGCCACACTGTCTTGTATATAGTCACTGTAGATGTCACTATAACTTGAATCCAAACCAGTGGTCATAGATGGCATTTCAATTTGTTGTTTTTCTTTTGGCTCAGTGAAATACTTGGCATAGAGCTCAGGTAAAACAACTTTTCTGTGAAATTGCAATGCAATAACACTTTTTCATTCCAAAAATCAATGTCAAAATTGACTATTTCTACAAAGAAATCTTTTCTGCTCCACATGACAAAAACGCAAAACGTTGTCCTGGTCAAAGCCATCAGTATTTGAATTTGAAAAAAATATGGATGCCTTTTGTCCAATTTTAGCTCCGTTTTTGTGCTAAGACATGTTTTTTTAATTTTAATTAATTCGCTAACTGACTTGTCTTTAGCACAGTATGGGCACTTCACCTCAACACATCCGTGTCCGCAAATATTACAATTTAAAATGCTATCTGGCGTTGCAGCAAAGTAGGGATACTCTCCATTTATAAATAAACCACAACTGGATACAAATGAGTTGAGGTGAAGTGTCTTATGATGTTTCTCAAAATCACTAAGAGCCATTTTTTCGTAGACACATCCATATATTCCTACAAAATTTAACAGTTACATAGAATTTAGGTTGCGTTTATAAATGACTCACCAGCTTTGAAAGTACGTTTATACAAGTGAGGATAACACAGCTTTTTCAAAAGGGAGACAGAGGGCTTTTCGATCCGTGTACTACAGACGGCCTGAAAATTGGAAGCTGTGATACTTTCAGCTCGTAGCAAATACCACATTTTACATTTGCTTTGCTGACGTGTTTCTACTTCAATTTTCGTTGCCAATTCATGATTAATCTTAATTTCCAAACTTTTACACATCGTCGGTAAATTATTCAGACTTTCGTTTCTTAAATTACCACTGAAATAATTCACCAGGCTAATATTACTTATATCTGATTTGTCTTCCTCAAAATAAAAACAGTTCAGAGCTGAAATGAACCTGTCAGATTTATAGTCCTGTAGAAACTGCAGAACTTCAGCCCTGGTCAAATTTGGAATGGGTCGACTTTGGCTTTGAGGACCTATTTTTACACTGGGTTTTGTTGTTCTTGTGGGAAAGTCTGTTAAAACTTCCTTTGTTATTTGGGGTAGGTTATCCAGGGACATGTCAAAATCCTTGCGGTTTAATGCATAAGGATCTTGTCCTCTTATTACATTTAGTTTGTCCAGGTAGTAAACGGTAAACGTGCAGTTTAGGTCACCCAGATGTAAACAAACCAATCAGCACCACTCCGGTCAGAATATGCAGGGTTGCCAGACTGAATGCATGAGCGTTTTCACGTGTTACGTGCTAACGATTATAAAATTACAAGAGTCTCGCCCAATAAAGATTTAGCCATTAATAAAGAGTTGCACGTTTCATGCAATAGGCGATTTCTAGTTTTTGTTTTTATTAAATTTAATACCAAGAAAATTCTTTCAGCAGAAGCGCTGGTGTGTGGCAATGACAAAATATTAAACGCGAACTCACGTAGTTACCAAATGTCTTTTCATTAGCTGAGTTTTTAAAAGTATTTAATTCGAACCAGTTCTCTTGCTTCACTTGCAGTTTCCCCTTTGTTGAGATTTGGTATTAAATGAGGATACTGTGCGAAATAAATAAGATTGACGCCGGATTTTGTCTACCAATGCCGCTTTGCCTGGCTGCTCTGCTAATTTATTTTTGAGAGTTTCGTCTAATAAATGAGGATGAAAATGTACCAGAAATATTTAAAATGTACTTTTGTACAAACGGTTTCAAAATAATGTACCAGATTCGTAGAATTGTACCAGGTCTGGCAACGCTGCTGTGCAACCGCCAATATCAAGAACACGCCCATTGTAGCTACTGCACATAGGCCGCGAGTGGAAATGTTGTGACCTTGGAAATGTTCTGGATTATTATATAGGTATAATATCTACCTAGTACCATCTCATAGTAGGCATTACCTACCTAAACTATTAGTTTAGCCTTACTGTTCAATCTACAAAAATTAGTTGACCCCCCATTAGGAAGGCTCTGGATCCGCCTATGGTTTAAATTCGATAGGTTAATGATAAACCTCAGTTGAAGACGGCCGAATGACCACAGAATTGGTATAGCTCATTTTCCGAAATTCTAGAATATCTATTTCATAAAATGCTGTCAAAGTTTAACAATAGTTAGCTTTGAAGTTTTTATTTCATATTTAAAATTCTTATCTACATTTTAATACTTATTAATTTCAAGTGTACGCGGGACTTAGGAGCTGTGGACAAAGGAAATTAGTTTGGGTAGTATCTGTTAGTTGGAGTTTACCAGAGGGCTGATGCTGGCGGTCTTGTAAGAGGAGTTCAAGGAGTGAAGTTCAGGACAGGCTGACATTGAATTTAGCATAGAAGTGTCAGGATAAGTGGTGTTTGAAGTGAGTACCTAAAAAGTTGAAAGAAAGTCAGGTTTGTTGTAGTTAGTTCTAATCAAAAACTAAAAAAATAATTAATTGAGTAAAATTATATAATAACAGTACTTACTTTGATGAATTAGTCATTGATTTGTGAAAGGGAAAGAATATTTGTCAATTCTGATAGTGTTGTGCTTTTATACTTGTTAAAAGTCAAATTGACATTTAATAACAGTCATTGATTAACAATTCATATACAATTTAGAATATCAAAGAATAGATAACTTGATTAATAAATCACACCCTAATGAGAGTCTCAAATGTATTGCATAATTTTAAACGTAGAAAGGTATATTCATAGCAGAATTATCTAGCACAAAAGGTGGAGCAAGCACCTCATTGCATATTAATGGCTATCCCAACGTGGAGCCATTGCAATATATACCAAATTATATCAAATTTGCTTTAGCTGTACTATTTTAATCATATAAAATCCGTGCTTTTTTTATCACCCTTCTCAGGACTGTAGCTCAATATATTGCTATGATTATAGACTTATGTTCGTTTAATAATAATGGTTTTAACCTTAATAAAAAGGAATAGCATGTATCTCAACTCAGGGGTAGGTTCTGAAATATCAAGTAATCTAATTGTAATTTGAATTATGTTAAAACTTTAATAAATTTGACATTTATGTCATTTGCAATTGCTTGTGCAGATAACTAATCAAGATCCTTTACAAATTATATAAAATTCATAAATCAATTCGTAAGTATGACTTTCTTTGTCTTAATGAACCAATTTTAAATGTTCTTTGTTACAGATAACATTAGCATGTATTTATTATTAACTAACCTGCAACGCTCAAACTTCCAAGTAGCTTGAATCAGCCTGTTTCCTTCAGTTCTATCTGTAAATAAACACTAATCACCTCACTTGTAAACTTGCTGCATCCATCACATTGTTGACTCAAACTGTCCAGCTGTGAGTAGCCTCAAAATAATCTCGTTGTTTAACAATCCAAATCCTCATGTATGTTCCCTCAGTCGTCAGGAAGTTGATCTCCGTTCAATGGGACCCAGTCTGTTGTGACAAAACTCCAAACAGCAACCTCGTCCTAAGCTGGAAGATGACAGTTCTCCACCAAGTCCAAACACCCTCCGGCGCAGCACACAGAAACTCCAAGCAGCGTCAACACTCCCAAAAGAACGTCCAATCGCCAATCCTTTGTATTAAAATTCCAATCAATTATATCCAAATCGTTACTCTTACTGATGTTTTATTATATAGTTCCAATTAATAATCTTGATCCTCCATTCTTGCTATATTTTATCTTTATATTTACTTGCACTCCTGTAGTTATACCATGTAAAATTCATTTACATTGTCGAGTTATATTTTCACTTCAGTACCACGTAACTTTCATGTATAGTCCATTTATCATGCCAACATAGTTCTTAGATAAATAGGACTAGAGTATATTAAAGTTTATTAGTCGAAAAATAATTTACATTTCAGTTTTCAAGTTTGTTTATTTTTAATAATCCCCTAAACATCTTTTCTATCTCTTGACTACGATTATTTAAATTGAATGCCACACTCTAGACATTTTATATTAGGACTTTGATTCGTTATCCTGCAACATTAAGTTGTTTGCATTATAATATTTCCTAGCCTTTTTCAATGATTACTATACAAATACTATTCCATTCTTTGCACTTAATTTTCGATATATTTAAATTATTTTCTCTCTCTATGTACCATAGCATAATTCCTCAAATTGAAAAGAAACTTTAGAATAATTCAAACTTATTATAAATTCCCTTTTCAATTTTCCACATTCTCTGTGAACAAACATTAATAAATAAAACTTTTAATAAACTCGTAGCAACAAATCAACAACAATTCTACTATCATTATATTTCCATAGTAACATTTTAATAAAACTTAGAATAAACAACAACTCTTTCAACATCTACAGTTTTTATCTAGTCACGATATGGGTAAATCATGGTTACATGGAACCTTCCCCTTATATGTCCATCTGTTTCGCTTATCAATTCGTACGTATTGTTATTGTTGAATATTTTATGTATTTTGTATGGACCCTCATATGCACATAACAGCTTTGCACATACTTTTTTTTTCGATCACCTATTCTCAGTTTTTTAACAACCACTGAATCTCCTACATTAAATCGTACCCGTTTTGAAATTTTTCTATTTTGCTTCTCTTCATACCTATCGTTAATTATCTTCAGTTTTCTCCTAGTTCTTTCCAAAAATTGTATTATTTCAACATTTCTCTGCTCTTTCCTCCATGGTCTCGCTGGTACTATCTGTTTACACAGTGTAACTGGGCTGATTTCTGTTGTTGTATTAGGGACATTGTTTATAAAATTTTCCACTTCTTCCAAATATTGTACCCATCTATTATGGTTTTCATAAGTTAAAATTCTTAAATATTTAATTACCTCTTTAATGTATCTTTCTGCAATGTTACTTTGAGGATGTCTTATACTACAAAAACATATTTTGATGTCATTCCTTTCCAAATTACTTATCAACCTTGAATTTTTAAAATAGGTCGCATTATCCGCTAATATCCTCTTTGGTTTCCCCACTTCTTGTTGAAAATATTCAATTGATCTAATAACATGTTTCGTATTGCAACTTTTGTCGGATATAATTTTACAAATTTTGAAAACGCATCTACCATAATTAAAATGTGTTTGTACCCATATTGTCCTGTAACTAAATTACTTAAGTAATCAATAGCTACCAATTCCATTGGTTCAGTTACTCTGATACTTTTAACAATGTTTTGGTTTTTAAAGTTTCTCTCTTTGGCAATTTGACAAATGTGACAGGTTTGTATTAATTGTTTAATTAATCTAAGATCATTTTTTCTATAAAAGCATTCTCGAAACATCAACCACGTTTTCCTTGCGCCACAATGTCCAAATATTACATGTATTTCCTCAACAACTTCTAACATGTCTTCCCTACTTAAAACCATCAACTCCTTATTTTCAACGTCTTTTACTAACAAATCCTCTTCAATTTTGTACCCTTTATAATTATTCCCTTGACTTTGCAAAACTAAATTTCTTAACTCTTGTATTTCCTCTAACATCTGTTTATTTAAAATTTCTTGTCTTGATAACCTTCCTTCCTGATAAATTTTCTCAATACCAATTAAAATTTGTTTTGGTTTTTCATAACTCGGTGTGTCTTTTCTACTTAAAAAATCAGCAACTACGTTTAATTTTCCTGGTCTATGCTTAATTTCAAATTCATATTGTTGCAAGTATAAAGCCCATCTATACAACCTGTCATTGTGAAAAGTTTTATTCTTAAGAAACGATATTGCAGAATTATCTGTTTCAATGTCAAATTTATTACCAGTTAAATAAAATTTTAGTTTATTAACTGCGAAAATTATTGCTAACATCTCCTTCTCCGCTATTGTGTATCTGATTTCATAACCTTTCAAAATCCTTGAAATAAAACATATAGGTACTTCTATCCCATTTTGTATTTGTATTAGCTCAGCTGCGATTGCTTGGTCAGAAGCATCAGTACGAAGTACAAATTTTTCTTTAAAATTAGGATATTTTAACAATAGCCCTTCATGAAACCTCTGTTTGATTGTATTCAATGCTGCTTCACGTTCTTCGTTCCATGCCCATTTTGTATCTTTTCTTAATAACTGTACCAAAGGTAACGTTAATTCTGAATAATTATTAATGAATCTTTTATAATAGTTAAAAACACCTAACAGACCTCTTAACTTCTTCAAATTCTTTGGACGAGGCAAATTCTTAATTTCTTCGATACGTTTCTCATTTATTGTAACTCCATTTTTACTGATCTCATAACCTAAGTACGTTACATTTTCTTGCATAAATTCACATTTTGATAAATTTAATTTTAATCCATTTTTATTCAGTGTTTCTATTACAGTCTCTAAATGTTTTAAATGTTGTTGTTCATTCTTAGAAAACAATAAATATCATCGATATAGTGCACACAAAAATCCTCAAACTGATTTAGAATTTTCTGCATTGCTCTAACAAGTGCAGCACATGATGTTGAAAGTCCAAATGGTACTACTACTACATCAATACTGAATCCTGTATATTTCCTCGACTCTTCATGTAATGGAATAAGCCAAAAAGAATTCTTTAAATCTAACTTTGTAAGTATTTTCTTATCCCAAATTCTGCTTAATAAACCATCAATCGTTTGTGGAGATTCGTATTGTGGTTTCGTTATTTGATTTATTTTGCGTGCATCTAAACATAAACGAAGCGAACCATCGTTTTTCTTTACAACTACTAGTGGATTAATAAAATTGCTTTTGGAAGACTCTATTACGTCATCTTTTACCATTTTATGTATTTCTTTCTTTACTTGTTCTCTCAAATTAAAAAGAATTGGATACGTTTTACTGTTAAAACCTTTTGACTCATCTACCTGCAACTTATGTAAATATTTCTGAGCTTGTCCTACTCTATCATTGATAATCTCTTTGTTTCTAGTAAGTATTTCTAATATTAGGCCCTTGAATTGCAAATTCTTTTCACCTATCTTTAAATCATCCAGCAAAATCCCTTTATAATTAATATTATTCATATTTCTTAGTACATTATTAATAATTATTTTATCATTATTATACATCAATGCGTCTCCAATACTCTTTGATTGGCTACACTTATTTTCTTGGCAGACACTTCTGGTACTGTTCCAAGATTTAATTACCCCTTTTAAAATAATGCATTTTTGCTCTCCATTTATCTGAATTCCCAATTGTTGAATGATATCGACCCCTATTATTAAATCAATACTCAAGCCTTTTACTACAAATAAACTAACTATAAGATAATCTCTGAAACTTCTTTGTGGCGTGAATTCATAATTCATTTTCTTATATGGGTATTTCGCCACTCTGCAAATTAAAATATTAAATAACGAAAATATTAACAACGAACGTTTCGAGGGACAATCTGCCCTCGTTATCAACGAATAACAATTAAAACTAACAAGAACTTATCTTTTTTTCACTGGAAGAAAAAACCAACCTCCAATGAATTTTCTGACATTGACGTTTGTTGATATCTGTACCTACTTGATCTCATCTTTAAGAATCGATAGCCAACTATTGTCTAAAAATATTGAGAAAGACGACACGCATTTTTCTTCGTTAAGTAAAATGTATGCCGTTTCCTTAATTTTTCGCCTAATTGACATCGATTCTTTAGACAAGATCTTTGTGTTGTCCCATTGTATTTTATGGTTTTCATCCCAAGCATGTTCTGCCAGCTTAGACTTATTGAATTGATACGTTTTCAACATATTTTTATGTTCTTTAACTCTTACTGCTAAAGGCCTGGATGTTTCACCGATATAATATTTCCCGCATTCACAGGGAATACTATATATACAATTCCTTGAATGCTGTTCTTCGTTGAACGGTTTAGTTTTTGTAAGAACTGACCATAAAGTATTCATCGTTTTGAATACCGTCCTAACATTGAATCTATTTCCAATTCGTCTAATTTTGTCAGATATGCCCGGCATACATTTTACTTAACGAAGAAAAATGCGTGTCGTCTTTCTCAATATTTTTAGACAATAGTTGGCTATCGATTCTTAAAGATGAGATCAAGTAGGTACAGATATCAACAAACGTCAATGTCAGAAAATTCATTGGAGGTTGGTTTTTTCTTCCAGTGAAAAAAAGATAAGTTCTTGTTAGTTTTAATTGTTATTCGTTGATAACGAGGGCAGATTGTCCCTCGAAACGTTCGTTGTTAATATTTTCGTTATTTAATATTTTAATTTGCAGAGTGGCGAAATACCCATATAAGAAAATGAATTATAAACTAACTATGCCTTCCCATTTATGAATTATTATTTTAATACTCAATATTCGATTAGTAGTTGAAATTTTCCTTTTCGTTGCAGATAGTAAATCTGTTTTATTAACCTTGATTAATTTATTATGTAAAACGTCTATATTTTCTAAAATTATTTCTTCCTTTATTAAAGAGGCCATTGCTCCACTATCAATTAATGCTAAATATTCATTATTATTTAAAATAACTTTTAAAAATGGTAATGTTGAAATTTGGCTATCTTCTTCTTCCTCTTCTAATAAAAATTGTCCATTATTCTCCAAACTAGTGTTGATAAACATATGGTTCTTAACTAAATTAATTAAAATTGAAGTTTTTTTATCTTCTGAGGAATCTTCATAAACCTCATCCTCTTGCTTTCGGTCTTCTTCCCTCGGTCTTCCTCTATCATATTCTGTTCTATACACTGTATTAATATACTGTCTGTTAGGGTATTTGTTCTTGTTATCATCTTGATTTGATTTCTGATTATTCTTTTCGTCGATCATTTGTTGATATCTTCTCCGTTCATTGCCATTATAATATCTGTCATTAACATTCCTTTGGTAATTGTTTCTATTTTGGTAGCTTCTCCATCTATCATAATTCCTGTTGTATCCATTATTATTAAAATTCCTCTCACCTTGTCTGTAATTATTAAAATTATTTTGGCCTAAATTATGTTGATTTTGTTGTATTTCCTCGAATTTTCTTTTACTAGAATTTGGAAAACTCGCAACTTCTTTTCTGTAATTACTTCTATGATTTATAATTGCCATATCATAATTTCGAACTATCTCTAAAAAGTCCCTCATGGTTTTTATATTTTGTACTGCAACAGCTCTCGTAATCTCCTCCTCTAAATGTCTTGATAGATGTTGAACTATTTCTTCTTCGGATAATTTTGGAGTAAGATGTTGTGCTTTGTTAAATTTATTAATGACATATATTTCCCGTGTACTACCTCTTTCCATGTACCTTCCAGTTGTTAACTGTGTTCTTACTCGCGCCTGATGTGCATTACTCCAATATTGTTCTATGAATAATTTTCTAAACTCTTTGTAACTGTCATACCTTGATTTTATAATACTATGCCATACATCTGCATAACTTTTCAGGCTCATATTTATAATTTGCAGCTTCTTATTTTCATATGGTATTGTCCTCATAATATCATCTAATTTAATCAAGTATGTCATAGGCTGTTCACCTATTCTCCCTTCGAAAATTGGTAGCATTTCTGTCTGAAATCCCAGGTAACTCCCTCTTGAACTCCCATTTAAATTTTCTGTACTATCTTGTATCCTTTGTAACTTATCTTCTACTTCCTTGAATTTTACTGTGCTGTTCAAAATCTCTCCTTGTATTTGTACTCTATTTTCATCTACCTTCCTTCCTAAGACATCTACTTTTTGATCCGTATACTCTAATTGTACTTTCATTGTATCTTCCAATGTTACTTTCATCCCCTCTAGTTTTCCTTCTAGTTCTTCTTTATTGCGTTCTAACTCTTGTCCAATGGTTTGTTTCAAGGTTTCCTCTAGCTGTTCGTTGGCTTCTTGTCTTTCCTGTCGCACCTCATTCTTTACTTCAACTTTATAATTTTCTAATGTTAAACAAATGTTATTGATTTGTGCTTGTAGTTCTTCCTTATTTCCAATTTGAACTTTATAAAATTCGTCTTTCAATTCCTTCATTGCTTCTTTCATCTTTTCTGTCTGGACTTTTTGATCTTGCAACTTCTCTGTTAATCTTTCTGCAGTGTCTTTTATTGATTGTTGTAGATCCCTCTTTGTTTCCTCAGCTAACTGTTGTGACCTTCTTTCTCTTTCCTCTGAATCCTTCTTTGACCTGTTTTCCCTCTCTTCTGCATCCTTTAGTAATTGCCTCTTTGTTTCTTCAGCTTTTTCCTCAATTGATTGCTTTAAATTTTCCATTGACTGTTGTGATTGCATTTGCATTTGCATCATCGTTTCCATTATCTGTTTGAACCTGTCTTCTTCTGCTGTTTGTTTTTGCTGAAGCCTTACCTGGTCTCCTTGTATTTCCATTTCCGCTTCCTCCACTTCTACTTCGGTAGGGATTGTAATATCTTCCATCTCCTGCTGTTCTTCTTCTGTCCTTTTACTTTTCCGTGTGACTCTTTTATCTGCCATATTTATTATTTAACCTTTTACAAATTATTAAAATTCTAATGTAACACCTTTTATTAAATTGTAAATTTTGCAATGTATTTGATAATTACTTTTTATCCAAAAACTTTAACAAGTTTTATTGTTGTTTGTTCTATCCTTTTATTTATTTATAAGGAACAATATTTATAAAATGAAATGTTACTCAGCGTATTTTTTTATTTTAAACTTGTAGCTTGTACCCTTATTATAGCAATAAACAATTAGCAAACAGCCCCACGTTGGGCGCCATAATTTTTGCTATGATTATAGACTTATGTTCGTTTAATAATAATGGTTTTAACCTTAATAAAAAGGAATAGCATGTATCTCAACTCAGGGGTAGGTTCTGAAATATCAAGTAATCTAATTGTAATTTGAATTATGTTAAAACTTTAATAAATTTGACATTTATGTCATTTGCAATTGCTTGTGCAGATAACTAATCAAGATCCTTTACAAATTATATAAAATTCATAAATCAATTCGTAAGTATGACTTTCTTTGTCTTAATGAACCAATTTTAAATGTTCTTTGTTACAGATAACATTAGCATGTATTTATTATTAACTAACCTGCAACGCTCAAACTTCCAAGTAACTTGAATCAGCCTGTTTCCTTCAGTTCTATCTGTAAATAAACACTAATCACCTCACTTGTAAACTCGCTGCATCCATCACATTGTTGACTCAAACTGTCCAGCTGTGAGTAGCCTCAAAATAATCTCGTTGTTTAACAATCCAAATCCTCATGTATGTTCCCTCAGTCGTCAGGAAGTTGATCTCCGTTCAATGGGACCCAGTCTGTTGTGACAAAACTCCAAACAGCAACCTCGTCCTAAGCTGGAAGATGACAGTTCTCCACCAAGTCCAAACACCCTCCGGCGCAGCACACAGAAACTCCAAGCAGCGTCAACACTCCCAAAAGAACGTCCAATCGCCAATCCTTTGTATTAAAATTCCAATCAATTATATCCAAATCGTTACTCTTACTGATGTTTTATTATATAGTTCCAATTAATAATCTTGATCCTCCATTCTTGCTATATTTTATCTTTATATTTACTTGCACTCCTGTAGTTATAGTTATAGTCCCGAGTGGTGTAGCTTGAACAAGCGTCCACGTTCGATCAGCAGAGTTAAGCAACGCTGTCTCTGGTCAGAACTTGGATGGGAGTTCCACGACTGCATCTCTCGGCGCCTCGTGGTACGGCTATCACGGAAAAAAGTTGGTCCCGGCGGTCATACAACATCATGGCAGTCGTTAGTGGGGTTGGAAGTCCTCATAACTGCACAGCGACGCCTGTAATTGGCCTAACGGCTGTTGGCTGAGTGCAAATTAAATAAATTAAATTAAATTAAATAAATTAAAATTAAATAAATAAATTAAATAAATTAAATTAAATAAATTAAATTAAATTTACATTGTCGAGTTATATTTTCACTTCAGTACCACGTAACTTTCATGTATAGTCCATTTATCATGCCAACATAGTTCTTAGATAAATAGGACTAGAGTATATTAAAGTTTATTAGTCGAAAAATAATTTACATTTCAGTTTTCAAGTTTGCCCTAAACATCTTTTCTATCTCTTGACTACGATTATTTAAATTGAATGCCACACTCTAGACATTTTATATTAGGACTTTGATTCGTTATCCTGCAACATTAAGTTGTTTGCATTATCATATTTCCTAGCCTTTTTCAATGATTACTATACAAATACTATTCCATTCTTTGCACTTAATTTTCGATATATTTAAATTATTTTCTCTCTCTATGTACCATAGCAATATGTTCATAAAAACGTTTTGTTTTATTCTGATTAGTACTATCACCCTTAAAGTTTGTCACTATTTTTAACACCCTGGTCCATGAGTCTATATAACATTTTTGGATCAGAATAACATTTACTATCTACAGACAAATGTTGCGGTAGAAAACCAGAACACCCTGTATAGCCTTCAAAGCTTAGAAGTAGTGCTATAACCCAGTACTTATTGGTTGTCATGCTTGATAGAAAGAGAAGGACTGAACATACAATTCAATACTTAGTTTAGTAGCAATATATAAAAATTCTGTCAAGGGGTGTATACGGAACTTCTCTCGCAAGGTCGCAAGCGGTCGCAAAATAGGTAGAAATACCTTAAACGTTGCTAATAATACAGAGACAGTTAAATGAAACACTTAGTAATGCACATTACGTCAATTTGTAAATAAAAAAAGTGTGCAGCCGCTGGGATTCGAACTCGCGAAATCCGATTATTCCTAGTTAGGCGCTTTAACCACTAGGTTACAAAAGCTTAGGTATAATTTTATACAGGACGCGGTGACGAGAGAACCGGTGTTTACCTTGTATCTGTGGGCTTCACAATATGCCTAATTTCGTCAAAGGTAAAAATCTGAGTTCTGTGAAAAATACTACTTCTATTTAACTAATAGTTCCTGAAATAAAGAAATTGTAACGCTAGCTTCCGTTTGAATTTGATTAATCAATATTAAATATTTTCAATTTAAACGTAGCCGAACTCCGCGTTATCAAGAACACGGCGTGTTCCAAGGAGATAAGCCAGCGTGGGCCAAAGTTCTGCCAGTGATAACAGCGCTAGACAAAGGCGAGCCGCTCGCCGTCTCCCCACCTAGGAACTTTGCAAGGCATATAAAAGCAGTTGCAGAGCTCATTTCGAAGAATTTTCCATACAGATTTTCCAGACCGATTTCCCCAGTCCGACTCCGTTCCCGATCATCCCTTCCTGTTTTTCTGTCCGGTCTGAAGAGATTTTTCCTGGATCCTCTGCGAGGATAATTTTCCTGTTAAGCCTGTTAAAACCCCAAGCTAATTTCGACCCGGTGATCTGAAAGAGGATATCTAGGTTATTAGCTTGAATTCTCCCGTTAAACCTGTTAAGATCCGAAGCTAATATCGACCCTGTGATCTGAGAAAGGATATCTAGGTCATTAGCATGCATTTTCATGTGAAACCCGTCCCCAACGCTAGTTT
Organism: Agriotes lineatus; assembly: GCA_940337035.1. NCBI lineage: Eukaryota > Metazoa > Arthropoda > Insecta > Coleoptera > Elateridae > Agriotes > Agriotes lineatus. The sequence goes on along the minus strand of CALNHX010001773.1, from coordinate 153,810 downwards.
CGACCCGGTGATCTGAAAGAGGACATCTAGGTCACTAGCTTTAAAATTCCAGAAACCGGCGTCATAATCCGTTTGCAAGCCGGCAATTATAAACAAAGTTCATCCATTCATAATCTATAGTCTCTTTTACCTTTCGGTGTAGAGGACCATTAATACCTCGCGGGAAGTGCAACGAAGGTAATGCGCCGCACGCGACTTACACTACGCTCCCCCGCATGCAAACATACCACACACACAACAACTTACATCTAACTTAACTAATGAGTTCAAATCCCGCGCCGCTCCGAGAAAATTCTCGGCTACGGCCAGATTTGAACCCATGTCCACCTGGTTGCTAAGCAGACAACAAGCCCACTCAACCACCGAGGTGGCCTATAAACAAAGTTACAAGTCCTAATTTTCCCCTTGTATTTTAAATCAAATACTTCGCTAAGCCGGCAGAACTTAAAAGCTGCAAGCTGTGCGAATAGTTCTACTTGTATTAATAATTGAGATTATAGCTGGCGACTAACCTACCTGGAAACCCGTGAGTCCTGGAGATCGAGTTGCTAATAGCATCTTCGTAGGGGTTCGAAAGCAAATGAATATTGCGAGGTTATCGGCCTCGAAACTGCGTTACGTTTGCAAATAGAACTCCGCCCGTGGTCCCGAATTCACCACGCTACGGCGAGCTTCCCAGGGCATACATTAGCAACAATGTAGCCAAAATTCGAAGCCGTCCAGAAACTGACAGATTTCACGGCGCCGTCGCGGACGTCCCGACCGACTCCGAATAAGAAATCCGACCGTCTACGACGTTCCAAAACGGATTGCACACGAAGTCTGCAGGTACACCTATCACGGGTGTAAATCTGGTTGCAGCATCCGCAGGGGCAAGCAACGCCGTTTTATTACACGAATGCTAATTTATTCAATATACATTTCATTTCGCTATTACATGAATATTTATTGTGTATTATAGCTAAATATAATAAATTGTTATACAGGATACTCCGTTGGTGTTTGCCCACTTATTTACGTATGGCTGAGTGAACATTTGAACATATCTCCGATTCATGAGCTATCTCGTGGTAAATAATATTCATACCCTTATGAGAAAGGGTTGGATGATACAAAATATTAGTCAGAATTTTATATAACCTCTACTAAAATAAGAGTAATTTCATATGAGTAGTATATAAAATGTTACTTCTGGCCCAGGACATTGTTTTCCCAAAAGTCAACAACCGAAAAAGGCCTAAAACTCTTCAAAAAGCATTAATTTTTATTCACTCCAAAAGTACCCAAATATCTGTAGACCACCAAAAATTGGGCACATGAAAAAACAGGGTAGAGTCCTACAAATTTAGTGTTTTCCCAAAAGTAAACATCCGAAAAAGATCTAAAAAAACTTACAAAATGCCTTGTTTTTAAGCACCCAAAATAGATTTTTATTTCTGGGCTAGGACATTTGGCGTCTACAAAAACAAGGCAGAACCCTAAAAATTTACAGGGAGGTGATCCATCATGCTGATAGTGGAGGTGTCTTAATTAGAAGCAATAAAACGCAGTAGTCTTCTCCACGTACATTTATTAAAAGGCGACATGTTTCGAAGCCAAACTGGCTTCATCTTCAGGCCAAAATGATCATCTACAGAGGCATATGGTTAACAAAGAATTCTTTGTGAATTTTGTATTACTACCTCGCCTTCAGCGCATAACCTCAACTTAACCTAAAATTTGAACACGTGGTTTCACCTGTTTTTAACCAGTAAGTTATTCTCTTTACATTGTACACTATTGTTAACCATATGCCTCTGTATATGATCATTTTGGCCTGAGATGAAGCCAGTTTGGCTTCGAAACATGTCGCCTTTTTAATAAATGTACGTGGAGAAGACTACTGCGTTTTATTGCTTCTCCTAAAAATTTAGCTGTTCTCCCAAAGAAAACAACTGAAAAAGCCTAAAACCCTTTAAAAAGCATCAACTTTTATGCACCCCAAAAGTACCAAATATCTGTAGACCACCAAAAATTGGGCACACGAAAAAACTGTTGAAATCTCCCAAGATACTGCAAAATTACTTCAAGAACGCCCTAAAAAACTAACAAATACCTGCTTTTAATCACTCCAAAATGGCTTTTTATTTCTGGACCAAGCCATTTGGCGCATGCAAAACAAAGAAAAACAACACCAAATCAAAGAGGTATATTTGGCGCCTTACAAAACAAGCAGAATCCTAAAAATTTATATGTTTTCCCAAAAGTTAACAACCGAAAAAGACATGAATCCTTCAAAAATCATAATTTTTATGCGCCCAAAAAACTCGAAAATCAACATACCACCAGAAAATGGGCACATGGGAAAACTGTTGAAAATCATCCAAAATCAAACATAAATACATTAAAAGCACCCAAAAACCTTACAGCATTCCTTGTTTTTCGACACCATAAAATAGCTTTTTTTTTCTGGACCAAGTACTATGCTCCCCATCTACAATTGTGCACATTGTTAATATTAGTTAATAAAAACTTGCCATCTAGCAGAAAATAATACAATCTGGTGAAACCAGGTGAGGACCGAAGGTCGATTAAAGCCTTGTAGAGCGCTGTAGCGTTAGCTGAAGCAGACTCCCGTCTGCGACTAAACATAAGGCCCTTCAAAACTTTTTTGAATTTTGGGATTCGTTTTGAAATTTTATTTTACAACTTGAAATTTTTATTTAAGAAAATATTCTATCGCTATGAAAAAGGTTTTGCGCTTTATCAGGATTCGAACACGCAGCAAATGAATGCACATGTTCAGAACGCGACGCTTTAACTTCTACGCTAACGTGGTTTTATTTTACCAACACGCCTATAATGGATTTTATACAGATGCTTTCGGATTGAATATATTATATTGTTTATGCTAATTTTCTTATTGATTAAAAAAATTAAATTTAATTATAGTGTACATAACAATTGTATCTAAATTTATTTCTTAAAGATAAACACGCATTTAATACGCTCGATCGTGCAGCGCTTAAATTAATTAAATTAATAAGGAATAACGCATTTTGGCTCTTGAGCGTTTTTATTAAATAGAAGACGGTCGATGGTCGAGCGTTGGTATGGTCTATAAACATCTCTCAAAAATACGCTGAAACATCGGCTTACTCGTTTAAAAAAACGGATTTACTATATAAAGCAATTTTTTCCGTTATAGAAATTGTTTTTATTCTGATTAACAATCAATACTTTTCAATTTTTAGCTGGTAAAATAAAAAATATATCAACAGTCTTGTGGTCTGAATATTTTACCGATTCCAGATGAAACCATTGCAAAATCAGAAAATTGAATATCTGCTACCTATTACTTTTCAAGACAAAATATTAGCTCTAGACCAGTACAATTATGCACTTTAAAAACCTAGTGTTGAGTGTCTAGGTGTTAAGTACCACTCAAAAGTTTTTACAGTTTTATAATTTTTATAATTTCAACTCTCCCACAACCTACCCCTTCTTACTTTGGGAGTGAATGACAATGTAATTGAGTTTATATATCGTGGGGTTACAACCAAAACGCACCAAGTCAAGAATTTCGAAGAACGTATATTTACGTCAGTTATATCATGAATTTTTAGTCATTTATGTTCTGCTAAACCGCACTAAGTCCATGGTGAACTAGATATGGAATTACAGCACCAGACGAAATGCACTAACAGCATTTTTACTACGAATTAATACAAACAAAATGCATTAAGCAATTAAATCGCTTAGTGCGTTTTGCTTTGACTTAGTGTTTTTTTGGTTGTAACCTCACGATATACCCTCTTTTTGTATAACATGTTATTATTGGCACAACAGTTGTTATGACAAGTTACTCTACTCTGCAATTTTTGCCTCGTATTTTACAAGTGTGTGTTGTTTCTTCAACATAGTTTTATTACTTAACAAGTACAAGTTTTATTTACATCTTATCAAACTGAAGGAAGTGTAACTTAAACTTAACTGAAACACAAAACTGTTATTACTTCCTAATACCAATTAATCACAAACTACTTCTTCAACCTGAAAAGGGCGAATAGGGGAAATAAGATCTTACAATCCTTCATTCAACACTTTATTAAAAAATAAAAAATAAATTATTATTATAAATATCGAGAGATAAAAAAAAAAACTGTTCCTCAGCGGGCTGTGGAAATTCAACGTATGAATAATATGTTGGTGACACTGTACGTCAATGTCAAATTCCAGTTTATCAGGTTAGGTTTTCCGTCAGTTATGACACAAAATGACGCAAATCCTAACCTGCTAACCTCGAATTTGACATTGACGTACAGTGTCACCAACATATTATTCATACGTTGAATTTCCACAGCCCGCTGAGGAACAGTTTTTTTGGATCTCTCGATATTAAAAATTAATATTCTCCTAATAAACGATGATATGCAAATTTAACATAAAAGTACAAATTATCGTGAATTATCAATTAAAAGAAACCTAACACCAGACTTATTCATTACTCGTAGATAACTGTTTCAACCCCAAAACATTCAATTATGCACTTGATGAGCGTTAGCTCATCCGGAGTAAAATAACTTGTAACTACACGTAGATCTTCATTGCTCTGCCTGAACTCCCCATATACATCTGAATTTATTTTGTCAAACAAACTTTTTGCTGTTTTAGGCACTTGATTAATTTCCAATTTGCATGTTTCTACACACTTTCTAACTTCAGCACATTTAAGATTCGTGGACAGCAACATGTTTTTCCATTTTTGTTCCCTAGTGCAATTTTTAACTGCTAAAATGGGAATTGATGCCTCAAATTCCTCGCAAACGCTGCGGATGTGTAAAGAACGCGTAACTCGCAAATATTCCGTGTTTCTTTTTTTCTAAAATAGAAAAGTGTTATTCAAAATTGACTTTTTTAAACAACTTACTAATTCGTTTTTGAGGTCATTGTTTCTCACTTCTAATTTTGTCATTTCATCTTTTAGTTTGCTTAGATCTTCATATAGCTTATAGATATGGTTATCTTTTTTCTCTATTTCTTCCCGAAGTTGGTTATCTTTTTTCTCTATTTGTTTGTCTTTTTTCTCTATTTGTTCCCATAGTTTATTTATCTGTTGTTCTGCCATCTCTGCCATTTCTGCGGGACAGATAAATGTACATAAGTTTTTGTTGTTAGGTAAATGTCCGGCACATTTTCAAATGCGCCATTGTTAACCTTTTTAGAACCGGAAAGTCCGTAATTATTTTCGGATATTATAAAGCATATTTCGCCAGATAATAGATACACTTCCACCATTTGGTAATCGCTGATATTTTTTGTGTTACAAAAGTTACTTACACAATAAATTTAAATTATTGCGTCATTGTTTCGTTTGATCAATCAATTTAATAAAATAATATAAATAATCTTAAATTACTTAATACTGTAACTGTAACATTTTTAAGTGGTATTGGTGGTATCCTGGGATTTGCTGAACAACAATCAAAAATAAAGTTGGCTTATTCAATGCACAAATTACAGCTCTTGGATTAACATGATAAAAAAGTCAGTAGCTCCCAAATTTTTAATTAATAATTTCACATTTTAGAGAAAACAATGGCAAAGTAAAATTCGTTTCCTTTTCGGATTACCATGCTGTCTTTAAAACTGTGCCGGACATTTACCTAACATAGCCTGTATAAAGCTGAAAGCTTTTTAATATATGCGATTTAGTATGATAAAAATTAGCATTCACATAAAAACTATGGAATTTTATAGAGAAACACAAATTTTTTAATTGTTAAAATATTAGAAAACATTGTCGAATTTGGTACGAAGTTTTCGAGGTGTAAAATCACTAAAATTCAAGCCTTAATTTATAAGTGGACTAACTTTACAAACTGTAAATTTTAGGGATAGAAAAATTGTACTAAAGCAAACAGAATTGTTCCAGCTGCATAGAATTCTTGGATAATGTACATGCAAGTTTTATATAAAATTTAACCTTGTATCATACAGTCTTCAGATATGCTGCTCAGAATTCGAGTATTTTATGGCGTTATAATTTACAATTGAAAAGTGGTAAATGTTGGAAAATAGTTAATAGACAAACTTTTGCCACCGCCGCCACTGGAACTGCACCTGTACTTTACAGTTTTGTGAAAATAGAAGAAATCCTTACTGACTGTACATAACTTCTTCAAAGACGTTTTGCTTGTTTTTCGACATTAAAATAAAAAAATATCAATTCCATCTACTACTTTCTACGAAATATAATCCCCATTTTTTTATAATTAATATATGTAAATTCTGAAAATGTTGCAATTAAAACTTGCACAAAATAAACAAAAAAATTTTGCAATAAATTAAAAAATGACCAATACTAAAGAGAACAACATTGTAGCAGAATATTATACACCATTAAAAATAAGACAACCATCTGAACTCCAATAACTTAAAAATTTTTACTCAAGATAAAAAACTAAATATACCAAAAAATATCAATGAAGTAACTCAAATGAGAAATCGTAATTTTGCTATTGAATATCTCAATTCGACCGTAAATAAAAAACTAACAAAAACAGATTTTTGCAAATCTAAAAGTATTTCCAGAAATTCCCTCAATATGGGGCTAAATTCCGTTGGAATTAAGATTGCATGTAAAACGAGAACAAATGGGAACAAACCAGAACAATCCGGAACAAAAGAAAACAAATCGGAACCATTGGGAACAAAAGAGAGAAAAAGTAAAATAAAAAAATAAAAAAATATTCGATAGTGTAGACTGTAGAGCATAAAGCAGGTAGTCATAAAAATATAAGTTTAGATGAATTAATTAGTATATCTTTAGAAACTTTTCAGTCATAAATGGACAAACTAGTTTCATACATTCCAAACAATGAGAAAGAAAAATTGAAAAAAGATTTAAAACCTATTATTACTGAAATAGACAGATTAGAAGATGGAGCAAAAATAGTTGGTTTCAAACAAGAAGTTGTAGATAAATATATTGCAAGAAAAACAGCTAATTTATTCCTTCAACAATTAATTATGACTGACTGTAAACTAGAGTCCGCTAATAATAAAATGATGATAGATGAATTGGAATATAAATTAGATAACTACAATAATTACGATCCTAAGAAACTAGCAGAATTAAAAAACAAAACAGTAGTAATACCATCAAACATCGATGAAGTAAAGAAAAGAACTCTGAAAATATTTGAAGGACATACTAAAAATATGAAAGCAATAAATGAAAAGACTCAAAAATTGTAAATTAAATGGAAAGTATGGTATTCAAGAATTTAAATATATTCAATGAAGAATATCCAAAATTCCTAAAAAAGTTTTCAAGTCTTATTCAACAAGTGAATAAATTAAAAATTATTATTTTTGTTCTTATGTTTATTATCGTAATTGTTATTATTGTTTTTTTAATTTATTACTTTAACACTAATAAAAAATAGCAATTTATTCAAAAATGTCCATGTATTATGATGATACTAATACGTGGCCATATGCTAATGTATCTGTAGAATTGGGTAAAAGATGTCTTTTATCATCTTTCCAACTTAGATACTTTTTCTTTACTTCTTCAGTAAAAATATCATGTTTATGACTCCTGATCACTTTCTGTATATGAAAGTATTCTTTTTGATTAAATAAGCAATTTTTGTAATCTTCAAAACTTATTTTTTTTAATACTGTTTTCTTAATAGCTTTTAATTTTTTTGAAACAGAATTTTCGGTTCTGTAACTGTACATTTTTGATCTTAAACCTATGTACTCTATTATCTTAATACCATTCAATTCATCTTTGAATTTTCCTATTACTTTCTTATTTTTATCAGAATATAATGGATGATCCTTTGGATAATCAGATGTATCAAAATAGTCGGGATTGTTTTTCATAAATTCATAGAAATCGACCTTTTTAATGTCATATATGAAACTATCAGTATCTTCATAAAGAAGTTTTGTTTTTATTAAATTCTTTTTTAATTACATTGTAATGGAAGTTATACATTAACAATTTCGATAAAGCTTGCCCAATGTAAATTGGTTTATTAAACAATACTTTGGTTTTATAATTATGAACTGCTGCCAGATGTTTGCTAAATATAGTTCTGTGTTTAAAATTAGGTTTGTTTATCGCTTTCTGCAACTTCTCTTCCTCACAATATAATTTAACTAGCAACCCAGTGAGACAAATGTCTCATTTAAAAAGCAAAAAAGACCGTTTTGCAAATAGAACGCGTATTCACCACACGTACGTATATGACGTCATTGTTGGTAGCAAACTACCAGTCGCATTCGTCTTCATAAAATTTGCCTAGAATCTAACCTAAAAAGTTGGGATTAGGATAATTAAGATAATAATTAGTGTTAGAGACTGAAATTCGGTTCCTGACCTGACATGACCATTCCAAACATACAACTTTAATAACTTTTTTCTCTATCTCTTACCGTTTGGCTGCTGAAACAGCGTCCCAGACAGACAAGTCTATTACATAAAGGATATTTTGTTGGTTTCTAAATAATATGTTATGATAATATTAAAAATGAATTATCATATTACAAGAAAAAATGAATAACAAAAGATATTATAAATGTTTCGCCAAATATGGATTTTATTGAGCGTTCGTAATTTTAAATCCCTAATGAGATTGAATACAAAAAACGGGTCAAGAAATTAGAGAATACTATATTACTTTGGCAGAAATATTTTATTCATGTTTGGAATACACTAAAGACTTTTATTTGAATATAGAGAAATCACTCGATAAAGATAATCAGATAAAGCAAACTGAAAATAAAAATAAAGAAATTCAACAACTGAACAACGATAATCTGAAATTAAGAGAGATGGTCAAAAATATTATCAAGTTAACCAAAGACCATATAATAGTATAACAGTTTTATAGTAAAGAATTGGTAATAATAGTATATTATACACCAAGGTTGTGAAGACACTTTTCTAACCCGAGCTCATTATTACAACAGGAGATGCGTAGCATCGAGGGTTAGAATAGTCTTCGCAACCGCGGTTTATATATTATTTTTTCGGTGGCACTCGAACTGCGCACCGACTAGCGACAGGTAGTTTACTCATTAAAAGGGTTGTTTAATCTCCTACTGAACTGCGCACAGTGGCTGCAGGTAGTCAGATCAAAAACCGCCATTTAGGTAGCATTTATAATTATTGGTAAATTCACATAATAGGGATGGAACGTGGATAAGACATTTATTTGGCTTAACATTTCTTCCAGCAACAGAAGTAGGGAATTGCTTCGTAGATTTTATTAGCGAAAAACCGGATGACTAGAGTTATTCAGTTTATTGGCTGTTTAGTTGATAACTACATTAAAAATAAGTCCACGTTTCCTTCAGAAATATTGGTTGTGAAAACTGACAGCGCTGCAAGAACGAACAACACTTGCGAATTTCATTCCAAATTTAAAACGGAAAAATTCATCTCCATACCCTAATATTCACTCATTTTTAAAAGTGTTAGAAATGCAAGCCGATACGTATATAAAACTCAATTCTATTGTCGAAATGTAAATAGATACAATTCATGGAAGCCAAAATTGTGCAGTTAGATAGACACGAAATATCTCGATACAATTTTGTAAAACGTGTTTCCCATAAATTTAGTAGTATTGTAAACTTGTAAGTAAAACATTTGTTATACAGTGTGTTTCACTTATTATCTTTTGCAGCCCTATATCTTCCTTATTTATTTTATGATCGATTTGAAATTTTAAGAGAGCTATTTTTACACTATTTAAATAATCTTACTACAAACTAGCAGCCTACTGCGTTGAAAAACAGATACGGAAAATTAAAAAAACGTAGTTGGCTCGGTTTTATCTAAAATGATATTAAAAAAAGTTGCACAAAATTAAAAAAATTATCAATTTGATTATTTTTCATAATGAATAATATTTTAATCTACACGATTTAAATTCCAATGGTTGTCTCTCATTGAAGTACATGAGCTGTCAATTTATGTTCCTGGAAATGTAAATAGCAAGTGAAATAATAATTTACATTTCGACTATTTTTGTGATTCTGATTAACTTTATTTAATAACGTTAACTAGGCCTACTATGCTTTTTCATTTTTTTATGGCAGTGGGTTACTGGGGGAGGTAAAATATTTAAAAATTATAAAAATAGTTAATTTAAATGGTGAATAATATTTCAAGTCGATCAGAAAAAAATAAGGAAGATGCAGGGGTGTGAATGTGAGAAGTGAAACACACTGTATATGATAAAAAATATATTTGTTTTTACCTGTCGCTATACAGTTAATATATCTTTTTATCATTGCATACCTACTTGGTATACTTTATTCCGTGTTAATAATTCTTGTAATGCGAACTTCACAAAGGACAATAGCTGGATAATTTAGTTCCTTTTAGTAATATTTTAAAACATGCTATGTTCGGTTTTGAAACCGGTCAACCGGTATGTTATGACATGACACAGTTTTGGCAGGTAAAGATAAAAAATCACTTTATGGTTGCTTCCCATCCTAATCGCCCTTGAGCGCAGTTCGAATTATGGTATGGATTAGGCCAGGTAGGCAAATATGTTGAGCGCAATTCGAGTATTGGATTAAGGGACTAATGGGTTTTTGTGCGCAGTTCAGTTGCACCGATTTTTTCACTACTAGCATTCTTATCCCTAAAATTAAAAAAATTGTTGCGACTAATTTCTTGTTTATTAAAATTCACAAAAATCAAGTTGGTAGATTTATTGTTTTATAATTTGACATTTCTCCAAATTTAATTGTGTCCTGTCACAAAATGATCATTGTAAAATAAATTGTGTACAATTATCGGCTAAATAATGGCACGTGAAAGTGGAAGGCGTGCGCCTAAAGCCCTAAAAAGACCCCCACAAACGGTACGATCACAATTTGCCGCCAGAAAATCAATGAATTATTAATTGTTAAAATTTCATTTCAAAAGTGACAAATAGTGACAGTTCTCATTATTCACCAAGGTAAAATTTCAGAAAATTATTAACCACCAGGAAAGAAAATCAACTTCTCGGGCTCTCAACAAACTAGATAATGACACATTCTCACGCTAGTAGTGAAAAAACAATATTTTTTAGTCTGCATAAATCCAATTGTGGTAAAGACATGTTTTCATGATAATTTAATCGATGATGACAACGTAAACAGATAACTCATCTTTGATAACCTAAGCAAAACAAATTGTCCTAAAAAAAATTCAACTTTTTCAGACGTGCTCGAAGTCACTTTATAAAATCACCAACAGAGCAATTTAGCAAATTATTTTTAAATAACGTTGTTAAAAACTTGTCATTACTAGTTCTGTGATTGAAACTATAAATTAATTAGGTTACTTAAATATTTTTTTATTTTGGAATGCAACTAACTTTGAGAGAAATTGTGGTATTGATAGAATGAATAAGTTTATCTACGGTCAAGTTTATTTGCCTGTAAAGTATACTATTATAAAGTAACTGCGAAAGGCAATTATTAAGGATCTACTGTGATATATTTTCCATCCTAGCTACTTATACTGTCAAAATACTGTTAACTTGAACAAACAAGTTGAGTTTAATGAATTGGTATTCTGAATATAGGTATGCCCTTTTTTCCGATAAATGAGATTATTCACTTACTTCCAAGTATAAAAAAATAGCTGCAGCAAAGTATTGTGTGATTTGGACAACTTTTCTGGATTATGAAACTAGCAAACTAAGAATAGAAATAACTTCCAGTACGAGTCAGCTTTAAGCAGATATTTCCTCTGCGATATTTAATAGTATATTATGTTATTAGGAGCAAAAGTTATATTTTATGTGGCGAGGCTGGACGGGTTATCTGCCGAGCTTGCGAGGCAGATAAGTACAGCCGAGCCACATATAAAGATACTTTTGCTCCAAATAACATACAGTATTTTTTCTTCAAACGTTTTTATAACAAATTATTTACAACTTTGTGAACAAAATTCGAAGAAAATTACTTGATCTCGTCAGCGGCAGATAATATTATCTGCCGCTGACGAGCGGCAGATAAAGCGTCAGCGGCAGATAATAACTTTATCTGCCGCTTGGTAATAAAGTGACTGTTTAGCATCATCAATCCAGCAGTATAATGCCATATTTTACTGCCGTTTGAAGAAAAAAACCTTTACAAAAACATAAATTCAGATAATTGCTTACCTGTACCTAATTTTAGGTTAAATACAACACGTGTTAAAACTTCCCAGTAACAGTATAATAAATATAATTATTCTAGTTATTAATTACTACCATGTTTTGGACGTGAAAGCAGGGGCGTGCTGGTAGAACCAGTGCAGGCCCGGACTAGAGAGCAGAGCAGGCCAGGTCCAAACCAATTATTGCGTACAGGTGTACCACCTAAGGATCCGAGATCTGTAGCACTTTTTATTGAAAATATATGAAAAAAAATCTTGTAATTATAAAAGTTTCACCTAAGCAACTTCTTCGTCACTTAAAATTATTTCTAATCATATGAGGTGTCCAATTTAATTCTGGGTGGCACCTAACTCCATTTTTACTTCCTTTTACTATAAAGGAAGTATTGGATTCACCCCAAAAATTCGAAATTGAGTTTTCAACGGATCTTCACGTTTTAGAGTCCCCTGATCCCAAAAAACATATTTTTTTCATTGGTCTGTCTGTGTGTCTGTGTGTCTGTCTGTCTGTCTGTCTGTGAACAGAATATCTCAAAAACGAAAAGAGGTATGGCGTTGAAACTTCATATATAAGTTTTGTGTACTATGTAGATGAGACAGCAAGCTTTTGAAGAAAATCGCATAACCGGAAGTAGGTGTTTACTCTTGTGATTTTTCAGTTTTTTTCGATTTTTTCAAAAACGGCTCTAACGATTTTTTTTAAACTTTACATTTTTAATGTGTATTGATGTGAGATAGGTGATTTTCCAGTTGAATACTTCTAAAGTGGGTTTCTTTTGTTTTTTTTTCTATTTTTTTTATTAACTCCTATTTTAAATAAAACACCGTATATTATTACATTTTTGAATTCACCTTAAAATTCTAGAGAAAATTTGTTTCTTTAACTAACACTCGATTTTGTACCGTTTTTGTAGAATTTGTAATTTTTGAAAACTTTTAACAAATGGTTAAAAATTAAAAATGAAATTTTTGACTAATTATAAGATCACTGTAAAAGGAAGTTGTGTGAGTGTATCACACCAGATTTTTTCAAATAGAGCATCCTGTTTATATATTTTTTTAGATTACCTGAAGAAAATAAAGGTCATTTATTCGAAATCGGCATTAACGTTTCTCGAAATCCTCATGAAAATACGAGGAATCGGCATTAGCGTTATCCATTGTTTTACGACTTTTTTGTAGGTGGCGAGGCGACAGATAAACGTCAACTGACGTTAACATAACCTACAAATGTTGGGTAAAATATTGTAATTTCGCAATTTCTGGATTTCGCATAAAACATAGTGTACACCTCGGCAGTGAAGTTCCATTTTATCCCTCATGTGGTTTATTTGCCTTGGCCCTACGGGCCTCGGCAACTAGATCCACATTCTTGATAAAAAAAGCTAAACTTCAGTGCCTTGGTATACAAACTACTATTTCTTTGTTTTCAATCGATACCTTTTCAGAAAAAAATATTTTGCAAAAATTCAGACAGAAACGGGGTGTCATTCATATCATATGATCATCTGTGGTATACTTTAGGTTTTTTTGCCTATGCCGTACCCATTTTTTTATAACAGTTTCCTAAAACTACAAGAAAGGAAATTATTTCAAATGAAACACGCTGTAAATTTTCCATTGTGCGGGAACGTCTTTTAATTTGTGCTTTAATTTTTATAAATTATGTTCTACACCTAAAGTGAAAAAATTCACACGTTGTTTCATTTCAAGAAATTGACGTTCTTGTAGTTTTGTCATAGTCCAGGGAAATTAGACAAAATAAAAGCAAAACTTCGGAAAAATTCCCGGAAAGCTGGATTTTGGTATGAGCCTTGCTATTGTGGTTCTAAACAAAATGTCAAAAGTCCTCATCCATCCGAGTGCCGCTAAAAATTTTAAGGGGGGGGGGCAAAAGTCACCAAAAACGGTATTTCGTGAATATCTCGTTAACGGTCACATTTACAAAAAAAATATTGTTTATCAAATTTGTAGCTTATTAAATTTCTAACAATAAAGATATCATGACTTTTATTCGTAAAAATAACCGTTTTGGAGATAATTCGATTTACAGAGTTGTAACTAATAGATGCACTCCTCAATGGCATGTATATCTCATTGGAGTTGCGACTTGAAATATTCCAGAATTTCCTTGTTTCAGAGCCCATAAAAATAGAAAGAAACACATATATAGTACATTGTAGTCTAGATAGAGAAGGAATGTGCTCCGAAAAGTTCCCCTCCGTTGTCATAAAACCTCAAGGGACATCTGCTTGCTATTCGTGTAGGGGCATAATAGTATATTATGTTTAGGGTTTCCAAGTCCCGGGACCAAAAGTGTTTTCGGGACCTACGAGCTAAATTTCAGGTCCCGGGACTAGTCCCGAAGATCCCGAAAATGGTCCCGAAAATGAAATAGTGTTCAGGTGAAATTTCCGAATAAAATTTCCAAAGTAAAACAAGTGTTTTAAGTTAAATAAAGTATTTCTGTGCTGATAATTTGCGTTGGGGCTCGTCTACAACTTCATTGCTTTCTTCTGGTACTAATGTCTGTCGCTTTTGCTTTTGTTTGAACTGCAAAGTGCGTGTGTAATCCTTTCGTCAAGCTGCCTCTGATTATGATAATTTTGTAGGAACCCACTTTACATTTCGCCAATTGTTTAGGTATCTTCAATATATAAAACTGTTGCCATAGTGACTTCAAATCGTTATTTTTTTAAATGTAGAATGAAGGTAGGTTGCGTATCGGAATTCATTCTAATTGTAACGCTTTAGCAGACAAATAACGAACACACTTAAAACCCAAAAATATAAATTATTCGGATTTTCGCACATATCTAAATCCAACAAAAAAAAACAGACAAATACATAAATAGAAAAAGATATGCAAATGTGGCTGAAACAACACACAGGTTTAATTCTAATCTACCGAAAACAATACTTCTCCTGCGTTACGCAAAACGCAAATAATGCAGAATGTACAAGAGGCATTAGTAATACGCCGGACGGCGGTGAATACCCGTCCTAATTCTCTGATATCGAGTATACGCACGCATGTTGACATGGTCCCGGGACTTCGCCTGGGCTGGCTGTGGTCCCGGGACTCGGTTTTTGTGGTAGAATCCCGGGACTGTCCCGGGACCGAATCCCGGGACTGGAAACCCTAATTATGTTATTAGGAGCAAAAATTATACTTTATTTGGCGTGGCTGGACTGTTCATCTGCCGAACTTGCGAGGCAGATAATTATAGCCGAGCCACATAAAGATACTTTTGTTCCGAATAACATATAGTATTTTTTCTTCAAACGTTTATAACAAATTATTTAAGAAATTTTAAGAAACTTGGAATTATTTTAAGGTAGGGGATTGGGTAGACTGATAAATGTAGGGTGCTTTGGAGAGCGTCACTATGACTACACTATAAACAACGTTGTGAACAAAATCCGAAAAAAAAATACTTTATCTCGTCAGTCTTGCTTAAATGTAACACCGGATATAAATGACGTCGATACTTGCGACTCCACTGAAGATGTAGATCCATCACGTTTCCTGACTGAATCTATGGAAATGAAGAAGATGATGAAGAGGAAAGCATACCGATTGAAATAGAGTCTGAAGATGAATATTAATAACTCCTGTTTTGAATCCAAACTTGACTAATGAACAAGTTCATAATATATATTTTTTTAAATAAACATTTTTCAAACAAAAATAAACGTGGAATATGCCTACTGGAAACACCACATAAAAAAAACGCACCTTGTACACTACCTCGAAGGTGGCGTGGAAAAGAGTGCACGTTTCAACTCTGTAAATCGAATTATCTCCAAAACGGTTACTTTTACGAATAAAAGTCATGATATCTTTATTGTTAGAAATTTCATAGGCTACAAATTTGATAATCAATATTTTTTCTGTAAAAGTGACCGTTAACGAGATATTCACGAAATACCGTTTTTGGTGACCTTTGCCCCCCCTTAAAATTTTTAGCGGCACTCGGATCGATGAGGACTTTTGACATTTTGTTTAGAATTACAATATCAAGGCTCATACCAAAATCCAGCTTTCCGGGAATTTTTCCGAAGAGCAATGTCTAATTTCTCTGGACTATCAGGCTGTTACAAAAAACCTGGATACGACCCTTACACCGATACACCATAACACTCCCAGAAACCTTTCGCAAGGTTTCGTTATTCTCTTATCAAAAGATTTTATGTGATGAAATTCCTTGTAACACTCCGTGATAGCCTAAATTTTCGGAGGTTATTTTTTCTTCTGAAAAATAGATACTGATTTTCGGTATGGGAAAACTTGAACAAAGTGACCTTTATTTCTTCCAGGGAATCTGAATATATATTGTTATGATACATTCAGATCAGCCAAACTGCTCTCTGCTGAACATTAAATGTTAAAAAAAGAATTTGGGAGATCAATACAATCAATTTAGAAAAGTTTAAAAATAATTAGCTTGAACATTTGTTTAAATTGTTTGATTTATCTGTAGGGTGGTGGAAACTGACGTACTAGTACGATGATCACACGAAACACTGGTAGTTTCCGTTTCTTCTGTCCCCACCCTAATATCTTCTGTGGTATAGTCAACCTCATTTGCAGTCCTACTGCTCATAGAACGTTCACTTGGAGTAGAAGTCTGAACAATGCTCAATTTTTCCGTCACTGAACTGGGTTTATTAATGAAACTGTCTAATTTTACACACTTTTCGACTTCTGTTTACAACATCTTTTTATTTTTATCGCGCAATCTTTCCGCGCCACCCTTACGTTTTTTATCCATGATGCCTATGGTGCCAAAAAGTTTCAAGTTGAGGTACTGTTGGGGGTAGTAGGATGTGATACCCGACGGCGTGACGCGAAGACTGAATGAATTAATACTTGGCACTTTCGCAGTCTTTCACTGGTTCGATCCATTGAGCATTTCGATGCAACCCGATAGTGCATAGTGGCCTCATCTCAATCTTATCGCAGTAATCATGATAAACACAATATAGAGATCTATTACATTTAACCCAAACATTTTTATTTCCAGGCGCGGCGCTCGGCCCGGCGTCATAACAATAATAAGAATGGTAATCATTTGCTGGCGGCTGGTCCCTATTACATTACATCATGAATCCTGAGTTTGTGTGTCTTTATTCATAATTGCTTTATTTTCCGGGATTTCTGGAATATTCTCAATTTAAGGGCGCAGGCCATCAGATCACTGACGGGCGCAGGCCACCGGGCATTCGCCCGGTGTCCCGGCGGCCCAGCACGCCCCTGCGTGAAAGCAATGTTTTTCTTTTATGACATTGAGAAACGATAATAACAATGTAAAAACCACTTTCGTGGGACAGGATTCAGTTATTTGATTTACTTTAATTTCAGACACAATCGTTGAAAATGAACAGAATGTCAGACGAATTATATTTTACTTATAACATTTAATAAATATCATGACTTTACTTGCGCCGGCGCCGTAAGTTTAAATATGTGAACACCGAACACAGAAAAATAACAGACACCCCAACCACGGAACATAGCTAACGAATGTTAGCTCTGTTCCGTGCTCCAACGGCCAAATGTCAACGGGACGGCCAAGTAAAATCCAAGCTGTATTATCGATTGAAATAGCGTCGCGTGCGTAGCGCACTGCGATATGCGATATGTTTTTCCTGCTCTAGATGGCGCTAACCATATCGTTTTTCTAGAGATCCTGTATATACCAAGAGAGATACTAAAAACACCAAACCTTCCCCATGTATCACATTTAATAAATGCTAGGTTAATACAGCGGCGACATGTTTCGACTAAAAAGTCATCATCAGGCTAACTACAATTAATACTACAAATTAGTAAAATAGAACCGTTAAAAGGCGAGAACCTACATGTTAAAACAGTAGTTTAAAAGATAAAACCATAATTAAGCAAATCAGAGTTGAACCTTGAAGAGGTGCATGTGTTAAACCATATATGTGTCAAATCACATGGAAAATTAAGGACCTAGTCGGTCGTGAAGGCGCAAATTACATGCTAAAAAACAATCTAATTAGTAAAAATAGCTTAATCAAAGGTAAAACTTACGGGAAAATCTTAACAAACTAGTTGAAAATAATTAAAACATATTTAAGGCATATTTAAAAACAAAATTAATTTTGCTATTTTTACTAATTAGATTGTTTTTTAGCATGTAATTTGCGCCTTCACGACCGACTAGGTCCTTAATTTTCCATGTGACTTGACACATATGGTTTAACACATGCACCTCTTCAAGGTTCAACTCTGATTTGCTTAATTATGGTTTTATCTTTTAAACTACTGTTTTAACATGTAGGTTCTCGCCTTTTAACGGTTCTATTTTACTAATTTGTAGTATTAATTGTAGTTAGCCTGATGATGACTTTTTAGTCGAAACATGTCGCTGCTGTATTAACCTAGCATTTATTAAATGTGATACATGGGGAAGGTTTGGTGTTTTTAATATCTCTCCTGTGATATACAACCCCATTTCGAGTTACCAATGGATCCTTTTCTTGAATCCTGTATATAGTTTACTAATAAGAGTTGGTACACAATGTGTAAATATACTGTGGTTGGGCAAACAGCGTAATTTGACACACAATTTTGATCCAAATTAGACATTTGACATATGTCGAACAAAGAGGTTATGAGTACCAATTTCACTAGTTTTCTTTTGATGAGGGAGTTTTCAGAGCATTGACCATTCTTAGGATCTCTAAAACCGACTATTAGGAATATACGGCCAACCTAGTTAAAATTACGATTTGCATGTGTGAAACTATCGGTCGTAACATATTACAAAATATGCGAAAACAGCACTTTTATCACACATGCCTTGTAAAAATTTATCCAAACCAATCAAAATGTATCACGCTGTTTGCCCAACTCTTAGTAACCTATATACAGGGACTCTACGTTTTTCTAGTGTAACTGTATAATACTGCCGGGGTCGGTAGCTCAGTGGTAAGCATCTTGACTACTGATCTAAGGGTCGCGAGTTCGATTCCCGGTCCCGCTGAGGTTTTCAAAAATAAAAAAATGCAGATGAAAGCCTCTACAGAATGCCATCATTCGGAAGTGATGTAAAACCGTGGGTCCCATGTTACTACGATGTGTAGCATGTAAAAGATCCCTTGCTAGCGTTGGAACTCCTTAGTCTCGGCAAAATTCTAAGTAGGACTTTGACCATATGACCATAGCAGTCGGTGTCTAAGGTACCTGGTACTCTGCATGCCTAGACCTTGTCCATTAACAAACAAACAAACAAACAACTTTAGTAAGAGTAGAGCAAACAGCGAAACATTTTGGATCATTTATTCATGGCTACCAAGATTTAATGATATATTGAAAAACAAGGTTGGTAAAACTGTCACACGAGTTGTCAGTTTCATAAAATTCGAGGTTATCAGGTTAATTTTTGCGTCAGTTTTGACACAGACTGACACAAAACCTAACATGCTAACCTTGAATTTGATGAAACTGACAACTCGTGTGACAGTTTTACCAACCTTGTTTTTCAATATATCATTAAATCTTGGTAGCCTTGAATAAATGATCCAAAATTTTTCGCTGTTTGCTCTAATCTTACTAAAGTATTATACAGGTACACTACGTTTTTCTAAAGTCCCTGTATATAGGTATATAGTAAACTATATACAGGATCTCTTCGTTTTTCTAAGCCTCTTTATTTACAAATAGTAGCGACACCCTTTGATGTTGCCGCTGGGGCAAAATCACGTTGGTCCCTTAAGTCCCTAGCATATTTAAAAATCGCCTAGGAAGTTGCATGATTAATTAAAATGTGACATTGACAGTTGTCGTGTTTTTATTAATTTTTCTCTTCGGAGGCTAATTCGAAGTCGAGGACGTGGAAATGCCAGGGTATTGTGTCATAAGTGTAAAAATAGTAGCAGAAAAGTATTGTAGATCTGTTATTTTTTCACTGTTTACACTGAAATTTACCGTTTAGTAACTTTTTGTATTTTCATGTTTGCATTAGGTTTGCCCCACGATGTCGCTACTATTTGTAAATAGAGGGGCTATACGTATTTCCAGAGCCAGTAGATATTCCTCTGACAGATGCATCACTTTGAGGTTTGTAACACAATTCCGTCAACGTGACGTTTGTTGGCAATCCAAAACTTTACTTAAAATTGGCAAGACTGTAAGTCTATGTCAAATTTGAAGTTAGCAGGTTAGGTTTTGCGTCAGTTCTGACAGAAACGGATGCAAAACATAACCTGCTAACTTCGAATTTGCTATAGACTTACAGTCTTGCCAATTTCAAGTAAAATTTTAGACATAACTCAATCAGTTATTGCTTGTAGGAACAAAAATGGCGGCGAGGGCGGCATTTTCACGGATCAAAGAATGGCGGTACTTTCCTATATACACTGGCTCTGCGTTTTTATAGAGTTACTAGATTCAATTAAGTTAAGTAAATTAAGTTGGAGGTCGCATGTTGATAAAACTGTGTATAAGTCGATAGCAATCTTATGGCAACTGCTTCGGGCGGTGGATAAGAATTCGAGGATCAACTCTCAGATTTTACATTGGCAATAAAGCCGTGGGGTCACAGGTGGCGGATCGTGAACGGCCTCTAGATATAGAGGTGAGCTACGAGATAAGCATTGAATTTCATTCTTTGGCGAATAAGAAGTCGCCGGCCAAGCAGACCGAGTCTCTGCCGGTATAAGCAGACCCCTCCTGTCAGCCAACAGCCACGGGTGGAGGAGCTGACAAGAGTTAGGATACTCTCTTGCCCTTGGAACGAGAAAATTGTTCCTAAAGGCGGACGAACCAAAAGATGGTCAACGGCATAGGATGCAGAAGGCAACGGGAAACCACTACATTAAAGATCTCTATGGATATCCCTAGTAGACAACCAACAATGTCAGGCAAGACTAAAAACAATTCCGGAGTAATTCACCCAATCGGATCTCCGGGGGGAAAAGTGTTGAAAGCATTGTTGAACAAAGGCGCAACGAGATTGAAACCAAAGAAAGATAACACCAGCTTGAGAATCGCCACCTGGAATGTAAAAAGCATGTACATGACAGGCAAAATTCATAATGCGATTAAAGAAATGAAAAGGCTACAGATAGACATCATAGGAGTCAGTCAAATGCGGTGGAAGGGTTGCGGAGAGTGTACCGTTGATGAATACAAGGTGTTATACGCCGGAAACGAAGAAGCAGCCCACTATAACGGGGTGGCCGTCATCATATCTAAACCTCTAGCGAAAGCGGTAATAGAATCGATACCGATAGGTATCTGACAGAGTAATTTTAATCCAGCTCAACTCAAAACCATTTAATACCAACATAATACAAGTGTACGCACCAACATCTAGAAGTAGTGAAGAGGAGATCGAGAACTTTTATAAAAATCTCAACGAAGCATTATCTCTCGTAAAAAAGGCAGACAACACCATAGTTATGGGCGACTTTAATGCAAAAGTGGGAAAAGATCAATGTCAAAACATATAAGCCGTTCCCGACCTTTTTGGGACAGAGTTGGCTATGATTTTTTCTTTTCATGTTGGACTAACTGATTCGATGATGTAGCGGATGCAGCTTTTTTTTTCTGTCAGTGTCTGTTCGACATTTTCTTGCCACCACATTGCCAGATTTATTATTTTAATATTCGTAAGAATATAAATGATTTATCGAATGTGTAAAAATAATTTTAGTTTCCGTCAAAGGAAAAGTCAAAATGCCCAAAATAATTTTGTTACAACAAAAAATTTCCATTAAACGATGCTACTTCCAATTTAAAAAGGACAGACCAAATTTTTAAAAACGCGAGTCGATGTGGAGACTAGAGAATATCCGGCAACAATGTACCTATTCAGAAAATATAACCTTAAACTGAAAACAACCTAACCTAACACAAAAAGTGTCAATTTCCATGAGGGAGTTTCATTGCAACAAAGGTTTTTCCAACAAAATTACTAGATGGTCATAGCCTCACCTGACCCAAAAAGATCGTGAACGGCTTATAGTGGGTGGTTATGGACTCGGCCACAGAAATGACCGGGGTGATCGCCGTATTAAATTTTGCCAGGTGAACGACCTCACTGTAACAAACACCTTTTTCAAATTACATCAAAGAAGACTGTACACCTGGAAGTCGAATGCGGAGACGGAAGAAGTCACTGTCCGAAATCAAATTGACTTTATCCTGGTAAAGCAATGTTTTAGAAACAGCATAAAATCCGTCAAAACATACCCAGGAGCAGACATTGGATCTGATCACAATCGTCTAGTAGCGGTAATTCACACCAAGTTACAAAAAACTATCAAAAAACAAAACCAAAGCCGCATAGACCGCACACTACTGAAAGTGGACTCCAGGGAAATAGTTCGAGAACAGTTGCACGAATGCCTTACAACTCACAACGAGAGTGCGACAGACGCTGACACCCAGTGGAACAAAATGAGACCGACAATAAAGAACATCTGCCTAAGACACCTTAAACGTAAACCACAAAATAAGAAAAGACCTGGATGACAGATGAAATATTAGATCTAATGGAGGAACGTAGACTACTAAAACACAGCAAAAAAGCCTATAAAGCTAAACAGGTATTAATAGGGAGTTTTTGCATAACGTTCCGATAAAATGACGTACCGTTAAAGCTTATGTTACCTAGCGACGTCAACGTTACAGCCAATCCAAATTAAAATTTTCGAGTTTAACGTAACGTTATTTTAACGTGACGTGGTGCAAAAACTCCCTAATAAGACAGAGAATCCGGGAAGCAAAAGCATCTTATTTGGCGACCAAGACGGCCTTAAAGCAGTCTCCGATTTTTTCAACAAAATATACACCAGCGGTAAAATTCCAAGCGACTGGCTAAAATCTGCATTTATAACAATACCAAAGAAAAGCACGGCTAAAAAGTGCGATGAATATAGAACCATCAGTCTAATGAACCATTTGTTGAAAGTATTTATGAAAATCATTCATGGCAGGATATATGCGAAATGTGAGAATTACTTAAGCGAAACACAATTTGGGTTCCGCAACGGCCTCGGTACCAGAGAGGCACTATTCGCTATTAATGTCCTTGCACAAAGAAGCCGTGATATGTCAGTTGATATTTATGTCTGCTTTATAGACTTTCAAAAAGCGTTCGACCGAGTTAAACACGATGTCCTGGTGGAGACTCTCAAGCTGATTGGACTAGACGGAGCGGATGTCAGAGTAATAGCAAATTTATACTGGAATCAAATGTCGATAGTGAAAGTAGAGGGAACTGACACACCAGAAGTAAACATCAAGCGAGGTGTAAGGCAGGGATGCATCCTGTCCCCGCTACTCTTCAATGTATACTCAGAAAGAATTTTCAAAGATGCACTCTCGGAAGCAACAGTAGGAATTGTCATTAATGGCGAACCGGTAAATAACTTGCGGTACACTGATGATACGGTCTTGTTAGCCTCCAATCCGGATGATCTACAATGGAGTTTAAATAAGGTAGTGGAAAGATGCGAAGCTGCTGGCTTAGAACTAAACATAAAAAAACCAAAGTTTTAGTAGTCAGCAAACAGTAGAACATCAGAGCTGATATTAAAGTCAAAGGCGTGAGCTTGGAGCAAGTGCACCAATTTAGATATTTATACAGTGTTCTAACAGAAAATGCAGACAGCCACACAGAAGTGAGACCAAGGATAGAACAAGCACGGGCAGCTTTCAGAAAAATGAGCAATGTCTTAAGCAGCAGAGATCTGAAATTACCCCTACGCATTCGACTGTTGAGATACTACGTATTCTCCATACTGCTATACGGAGTGGAAGCTTGGACCATCACCAGAAACGAAGAGAAACGTCTTGAAGCCTTCGAAATGTGGGCCTACAGGAGAGTGCTAAGAGTCACATGGGCTGAAAGAATTACCAACGCGGCTTAAACGCGCTTAAATAAGACCACTGAGATCCTCTCCACTATAAAAAGGAGGAAATTGGAGTACTTTGGTCATGTGATGAGGGGAAAAAAGTACCGGCTTCTACAAAACATCATTCAGGGCAAAATAGACGGCAGCCGGAGACCAGGCCGGAGAAAAACGTCGTGGCTGAAAAATCTACACGACTGGTACACAATTAACTCATGCACACCTTTTAGAGTTGCCGTCGATAAAGTACGCTTGGCTTTGTTGGTAACCAACGTTCTGGAAGGACATGGTACATAAGAAGAATAAAGCCAAGGGTTCAATATGGATCAGTGGTTTGGCGGCCTAGTGTAGAACGACCCACCATTTTCTTAACACTGGCATAGGTCCAACGACTTGCCTGTCTGGGAATCACCGGTGCAATGACGACAACCCCGACAGCCGCATTGAGATTATACTTAGATTCCCGGGCATCGACTCTTGGATAAAGAGGGAGGTCATGGCTGTCCATCTTAGAATGGGGGTTGCGGACTTTGGAAGAGTCAAAGAATATGCATAGGTCACGCAAGAACTGCTGAAGCGGCGATAAGGGAAATACTTTTGTCAACCTACAAAGTAACCGAAGTGGAAGCCCGGCTAAGGTTGGAAAGAGGATATTCTCTCACTATACCAACTAGGGATGGGTGGGAGCAGAAACAGGTTAAATTCCAGCCGGATGCCTTGATATGCTGCACGGATGGTTCCCGAATAGTGGAAAGGCAATCCTCTGAAGCAGGAATATATGTGGCAATCCCAGGGATACAAGAAAGCTCGGTATTCCAAGCAGAAGTTTACTCCATACTATCAGTGGCAACTAAGGATGAGATCAGGACGTTACCAGATCGTAAAATCTATATTTTCTCTGATAGCCAAGCTGCACTAAAAGAAATCTACTCGCTCAGGACGAAACTAGCCCTCGTCCAAGAATGTGGTGATGCTTTCGCAGAACTGGCAAGAGACAAGGACGTTGAACTCTTCTGGGTTCCAGGACATACGGGTGTTCAGGGCAACAAGAAAGCTGATGAACTGACCAGACTCGGAACCAAGGACATTAGTATTGGACTAGAACCCCTTCTAGGTATCAAGGCAGCAGGGCTCGGCGGCTAACAAGTGGGGATGGGCTTACAAGACTAGAGTTCGATTTCCCTGGCCGTCTGCTCTGATTCAGGTTTTTAGGTGGTTTTCCTGAGTCAACAGAGTATCTTCTCTGAAGCGAATGCCGGGGCAGTACTTCTCCACCTTTCCTGGCCTCTCTTCCATTCTCCACCCCTCCTTTCTCTCACCCATCCTATAATTCCCGTTCTTGGCTGGAGAGGGACGCAAGGTTCCTATAGCAGCCCGCTCCCAGTTTGGGAAATTGAAATAACCCTGAACCTTTTTACCTTTACCTTTCAGTTCTTAGTGCGAATTTCACTCTGATGATGCAAGCTGCAAGGTCTTGTGAAACGTTAGTTAATATGGGTGCACAAACAGCAACGATGCCAAATCTGCCTAAGTATCCTTGTTCTCAAGATACTCAAAAAACACGATCCACCAAAGAACATGACCATCGTGTGGATCCGTGCTCGAGTTCACAAGGTGCAAGGCACATTAAGCCAGAGAATGCTGAGTGTTTATGTAACGTCATCTACAAGAATGCAATTTCAAAACTGTTTACTGCCGCTGGTACATGCAGTCGGCGTTTTGGTCATGATAGCGATTACCTTGCAAGACATTTCGCCGAACGGGCAAACTGCCGACTCCAAACGCGGTCGGCGTTTTGGGCGAGGCTCGTACTAGCGTTCTAGGCCATTTTGCCGAATGGCCAAAGTGCCGAATCGATGTGCAGTCGGCATCTTGGGTTAAATACCAATTTCGATTCGCGTTCGGCTCCGACGCTAACCTCACGAATGATGTGACGACGGTCAGCGCCGTTCGGCGTTTTGGACACGTTCGGCAGAATGGCAGTCGGCGTTTTGGACATAGTCGGCAGATTGGCAGTCGGCGTTTTGGACACGTTCAGCAGAATGGCAGTCGGCTTTTTGGGCCTAGTCGGCAGAATGGCAGTCGGCGTTTTGGACATAGTCGGCAGATTGGCAGTCGGCGTTTTGGACATGTTCAGCAGAATGGCAGTCGGCTTTTTGGGCCTAGTTGGCAGAATGGCAGTCGGCGTTTTGGACACGATCAGCAGAATGGCAGTCGGCGTTTTGGGCCTAGTCAGCAGAATGGCAGTCGGCGTTTTGGGCCTAGTCGGCAGAATGGCAGTCGGCGTTTTGGACACGTTCGGCAGAATGGCAGTCGGCGTTTTGGACATAGTCGGCGGAATGGCAGTCGGCGTTTTGGTCGAATTATCGGTTCGGCGCTTTGGACAGTCCACATTTTACCGTATGGTCAAAGTGCCGAATAGATTTGCTGTCGGCGTTTTGGACCAAATACAATTTTCGATTTGTATTCGGCTCCGACGCCAAGACCGCGAACGACGTGACGTCAGTTGGCGTCGTTCGGCGTTTTGGACCTAGTCGGCGGAATGGCATTCGGCGTTTTGGACGAATTATCGGTTCGGCGTTTTGGGCATTCGGCGTTTTGTCCTGGACCCAAAACTCCACTTTGTGTATTTGATACATAATATACTAATATCTAACTCGTGTGTTAATCGGCGATTAATAATCTCTTCCATTAACGTGTTCGCTAGCCCTCACACATTAAAATGTCTCGATTATTAATTGCTCTCATTAACACACTTGTTTGTTAAATAACTATTTCAGAAGCATAAAATACGGTTTTTACTTGCTTTTACGATAAAGGAAGTATTGAATTCGCCCCAAAAATTCGAAATTGAATTTTCAGCAGATCTTCACGTTTTAGAGTCTCTTGAACCCAAAAAATGTTTTTGTTCATTGGTCTGTCTGTGTGTCTGTCTGTCTGTGTGTCTGTCAGTCTGCCTGTGAACAGAATCTCAAAAACGAAAAGAGGTATGGCGTTGAAACTTCATATATACGTTTTGTGTACTATGTAGATGAGACAGCAAGCTTTTGAAGAAAATCTCAAACCAGAAGTAGGTGTTTACTCTTGTGATTTTTCAGTTTATTTCGATTTTTTCAAAAACGGCTCTAACGATTTTTTTCAAATTTTACTATTTTATTACATTTTTAATGTGTGTTGATGTGAGATAGATGATTTTCCCGTTGAATACTTCTAAAATAGGTTTCTTTTGTTTTTTTTCTCAATTTTTTTAATTAACTCCTACTTTAAATAGAATATATTATTATGTATATTATTACATTTTTGAATTTAGCTTCAAATTTTAGAGAAAATTTGTCTCTTCAACTAACGCTCTATTTTGTAGAATTTGTAGTTTTTGAAAATTTTTGACAAATGTTTAAAAATTAAAAATAAAATTTTTGGCCAATTTAAGATCACTGTAAAAGACAGTTGTATGAGTGTATCACACCAGATTTTTTCTATTTATGTCACTTATTACTGCATTGCTGGCAGCACTGTCAAGCTGTTAAGTTTTGCGCCAGTCTGTGTCAAATAACAAACAAAACCCAACCTACTAATCTCGAATTTGACATAGACTGACAATACACTTTAGTACTGCCAAACATATAACACGAATCACAGGCGACTATAATTATAAATGTATTTGGTCTCTCGGTACTTTCCAATTGTCACTATGACTTTTCACGGCTATCAATACAAAATTTGTTTTATTTAGATATTTATTGATGGAAGTTATAAGAATTGAATAAAATTTTGTATTATACACAACGGTCAAGTTATTATTATCCACTCTTGAATAATTAACGTCTCGACTTCGTATCGACGTTAAACGATTCACTGGTGACTAAAATTTAACTTTATCGTCTTGTATAATAAATAGTTATGTGTGCCACAATTCAATAATGAGGCATTTTATCCGTAAGGGAAAAACTTTAGCTCATGATGCAAAAGTGAGTGAGATACTTTACCTGGGAGGGATAACAATGGTTAATAATTTTGATGTCCTTTCAACGTTACTGTTTGCATTTTTTAGCCAATACGTATCTGATAACTAACGTAGAGTTGTTTGATGCTTTATATACATTTCGACGAATAGTGCACAGAAATAAACGAATTTTACATATAACCTTAAAAATAAGAAACGAGATTTGGATGTGCAAACTATACCTATGCAGCTTTTGCTGGTTTGCATTTCAAAGTTATGTTTTATATGTTGTGCGATTACATTAAAATATTATCCCATAGGCGGTTATGCACATTTAGAGTAAAGCCATTTTAAATTTTAACTCAGCTATAATATCCTAAGGCCAGTGATAATTACGAAATAATTTTATTGCAGTTTTCAAAAGCAGGTTGCTTGGAAACCTAAAAGCAACGTGTTTGAGGAAGTTGTAATAAAATTATAAGTATTTATCAATGGTCGAGGGATATTCGGTTAGACAATTTTTTGCTCTTGAAACTATTTACTTACATTTATTTAGTGGAAGTGCAATTATGAAAAGAATATGACATCTTAAAATACTTCATTGCAAATTGTCAAAAACTTGGCATAAGAAAGTGACATATTAATAATTATTATTGAAATTCTTTATTCACAATTATTTACTAAAAAATTATTTATTGAAAACACAATGATTAAAAGAACAATTAGTAAAATTAAATGAATTTACTGATGACATATTGATTTTCATTATTGAAGGGGTGTTTCCACCCATATCGTTAATAATTTTATTGTGATGTTCCTGGTCAATCTTTAGATACGGTTTTATAGAATTGGCGTTATTATGACCTGTAATTTATAATAGTTCTTGAGCTCAACTTTTAGCCAACTGACTGACTGCAGTGAACCTATTGGAGTGGTTAGTGATTTTTGTTCCTCTTATATCCAAACCGTTGCTTCAGCAGAAGATTTGGTCCATCCGTTAATGAGATTCTTACCTAGAGGCATATTATCATACCAGTGAACATTCGGCATGTAACTCGATAATATCGAAGTAGTAGTACTACTGATTACAGGGGCGTCGCTAAACACCTATGAATTGGGGGGGGGGATTGTCATGTAAAATCAAAACCAGCTTTTTTAAAAGCACATATCTATTTGAATATTGTATATAGGTACTACTATAGGTATGTACATATATAATACCTTTATTATTTAATTAGCGAGGAACAAAAACAGTACATATACAAAACTAAAAGTGAAAAATTATATATTTTTTATATAAATATGTATATAGATATAAAATTACCTATTAATCAATTCAATCGAATTTCTCTGTTTTTCAATTTGCTCCGGGGCGCATTTTGATTCTTTTGTCCAGTTTTTATATTACTGATCTACTTTCACGTGCCACTATCAAAAAAACAACCAACTCAACCGAAGGCAACGAATAACAAAACAATATCCTTTATCTAATAGACTTGTCCGTCCGTCCGTCCGTCCGGGACGCTGTTTCAGCAGCCAAACCGTAAGAGATAGATAAAAAAGTTATGAAAGTTATATGTTTGGAATGGTCATGTCAGCTCAGGAACCGAATTTCAGTCACGTGACACTTTCGGTTTTCGAGAAATCACAAAAAAGACCGTTTTTCAAATAGAACGCGTATTAAATAAAAATGTTTCAGCAGCCAAACGGAGCTGCGACCTTCTGCGCCTTAAAACGTCGATCGGTTAGGCAACCACTTTGACACCTTCCAGGTCTGGGTACAGTTTTTATTTAATACGCGTTCTATTTGAAAAACGGTCTTTTTTGTGATTTCTCGAAAACCGGAAGTGTCACGTGACTGAAATTCGGTTCCTGAGCTGACATGACCATTCCAAACATATAACTTTAATAACTTTTTGCTTGTTGTTTTTATTTAATACGCGTTCTATTTGAAAAACGGTCTTTTTTGTTTTATTAAATGAGACATTTGTCTCACTGGTTGCTAGTATAGAGATAATAAAAACCCTATATAGTCCAGCAGCGGAACCGTGTAAATTTTCGTATTAATTTTT
Organism: Agriotes lineatus; assembly: GCA_940337035.1. Taxonomy (NCBI): domain Eukaryota; kingdom Metazoa; phylum Arthropoda; class Insecta; order Coleoptera; family Elateridae; genus Agriotes; species Agriotes lineatus. The sequence goes on along the minus strand of CALNHX010001773.1, from coordinate 123,737 downwards.
TTTTAAAGGATTCTCGTAGATTTATATGTCTATTTACCATATCCGACTGATGACAAGCTGGCATCTTTGAGCAACTTGAGATACACAGGGTGTTTCATAACAATAAGATGATTGTATGTTTTTGGCTTTAAACTTGAATAGTTCTTTATTATTGTGTGGTTAATTGTGCGTTAACGTATTGAATTTATTTATTTATACAAGTTTCCGCCATATACAGGGTGTTTAAATAATCTGTGTTATAAATTCTTAATAATATTAATGAATTTCTGATATGAGAATACTTTGTGTTCCAGTTCAAAATTCAGCTAAAAATAACAACGTAGAGCTACATGACAGCTACAGAGTGTCCCAACAATTTTTGGCTGAATCAACAAACAGACACACAAAAGTTGGAGAAGGTTTCTTAGGTAGAAACCAAGCATAAATATTCCTGTATCATGGTAATACGATCTCTAATAGCGATTTCGTTTTCAGATTTGAGTATAGTGTAACGTCTAGTTAAATATGAGTGAAAACAAAGGTTTTTTAACTTTAAATTTGCTTGTGAAAAAAAAGTTAAAACCTTTCCGTTGCTGGTGCCCACCGCATAAAAACTATTATAAAGTGCAGTAAAGTGTATGAAGATCAAAAGTTTGAAGAACTTGAAGAGATGTTTATCGCCAGAAAATGCTGTTACCGAAGTGGTAACTTCAACAACGAAAATGCAGGGGCGATCAGAAGTGCCAAATTTCAATTTTAAAAATGACTGCCTGTATTGTGGACAAAAATACGAAGTGGAAAAGAATAAAAAGAACCCTCATCGATGGCGACCGTCCTTTCAATTCCTAGCTTTAGAATATAAGGTGAAGAAAATTTCAAACAAGGAAGCCATTTTGCAAACGTGCGTGGAAAGAAACGATACCTGGGCTGCTGAAATTAGATTAAGATTAGCTGGTTGTGTAGCAGACCTACCTGCCGTAGATGCCAGATTCCATATGGACTGTCGTAATAAATTCATGGGTGAAAACGCTGTGCTTTCAGCAAAACGACAGTCTAGTCAGGATACCGAGGAAGAAGATATTCCTTACGAGGAAACACTAAAAGAAATATTGGCCGATAAAGAAAGAATTTTGAATTCGATAAATATAAACAATATATTCTCGGATCGCGGAGGACATAAACTTACTGGAGGTAGTTTAATGAAAACCCTCAAGAAACAGTTTGATGAACTGATAATACTTTCTGCCCCAGGATATACAAATATAATAACATTCCTTTACAAAGTCGCGGACACCTTAAGAATAAGTCGTGCTGAGGATGATGCTGATGATATTGAGACTCCAATTGGTAAAATAACAAAAGAAATAAAACGCGAAGTTGCTGATGTAAAGAACAATAAAGAGAAATATAAGTTATATGTAAAATACGAAACAGTGTTAGCGGATTGCAGTAAAACTCTATTATAATTTTGTCAAACGCTATCACATAAATTGGACAAAACTCCACCGGCACTTTTAATTGGGAGTATCGTCTCATCGACTTTATATAATACATTTACAAATCTTCAAATAGGTGTAGGCGTAAGTTTAGATTTTCAAAAGAACTAGTAAATATTTTGAACCAATTTAAAATATCATGCACGTATGATGAGGTGTTAAGGTTCAAAAAGACTGCCGCTTTTGAGGGGGTTAAAAATGTAAATTTAACTGGAATTACTAAAGGAAATGATGCTACACCAGCCCAGGTTATTGTTGACAATTTTGACACAGAAATCTCATCCCAAAATGGCAAAACCAGTACTCATTCGCTAGCTGTCCTTGCCGCTCAAACTACGTCAGCAGGAGAATTTTTAATATAATAATATACTTTTGGAACACCCTGTATTTAAAATTTTTGTTTTTATTTTATATAAACCTTATTATGAGAAGCAAATCAATTGTAAAAAACTGGTTTATTTACGTAAAATTTGCAAATAATTTAAAAAGAGTGATATTTCATCTACTTGTTTATCGGACACCCCGTATCTGGAGTTGCTCAAGGATGACGTTTTGTCATCACTTGGATATCAAAACTAGGAGACCCTTAGACCCCAAATCCGTTTTGAAAAAAACTTAATACGAATTGTTGGGTTTTACCCCGTGGCTGCCGAACTATAAGAAATTTACGAGATATATTTCTTCAGAGCAAAACGTCTAAATTTAATCGGCTATTTTAATAAACTTAGAATATTACTGTTGAAAAATGTTAATAGTTATTTAACCAGTAAAGTGTGTTAATACGGACGATTAATAATCAAGACATTTTAAGGTGAGCCAAGGGAACGTGTTGATGATTGTCGAGATTATTAATCGCCAATTAACGCAAGAACTGGTTACAATATTTTGCAGGTGATCGTATCTTAGTAAATAAAAAGAATAGTCGATGACAACAACTCCAATTTTAAATGTTACTTGGACATTGTTATTCCATGTCATCTTTGAAATGAAATCATTCATTGACAAAATAACATCGATTCTGAATAGCATGTTACCTGCCGCTTTTTGCGCCATAAAACAACTTTCTCATAAATAATATTCCTGTTTTTTTAGAATTAAACTTAAAGATACAATATTTGCACTGGCTAAATCTTCTGGCGGGGTCAAGGTAATATCGTTTATCTACGACCACTACTAAAAGTAGGCCTCTTAGCACTATCTTGTGTCACTAAAAGTTGCGTTTTCTAGTTTAGCGTGGTTAAAGAAATCAGCTGTTTACTTTAAGCGCATCTGTGGTATAAAGTGAAGTGAGGTTACAAAACTACAATTTCGTACTGGAAGTGAAGTTGAAAGTTATTCTAGTTACTTCTTGCGTTACAGGTAAAGTGTTTTTGAAATAATTAAAGCGTTATGTACTGAATACAGTCAGATGTGGAGTATTAATAATTACCTTTCGTAACTGACCTTGACAGTACTGGCTTCGCAAACATTCGCCGGCGCGCCAAGGCCTACTGTTTATTATGACATAAATTAGAAGTGTCGTAGATGCAAACCTTTGTTAAATCGATATTTACGGATTAATAACAGTAAAATTCAGGTCGTAAATAAAATATTGTATGCAACCCGTGCTAAAAGTCGTTTATGCACGAGACATGTTATGAAACTCAGCCTTCGGCTTCGTTTCATAATTTTCATGTCGCGTGCATAAACGTCAACTTTTAACACTTGTTGCATAAATAGCTATTATGGTCATTATCACTGAGAATAGATGTTATACGTTTGACACTCATAGTTTTAACATTTATTCTTATTTTAATGTAATTGTAAAATTATATTATATAAATTATATTTAATTTCAGATATTCCTGACATTTTGTAAATTTTAAACAGTCAAGTTGCAAGGATGCATATTAGCTATTTATGTAAAATATGCATGGCAAAGTTGTATTTTTGTTACAATAGGTAACTACCTAAGGTATCCTCCTAAATATTGTGTATATTTCCAATATTAGTAAATATCTGTTTTACGAAATTATAAAATAATAAACTCAGATGTTTTACGTACAATAGTAACAGCTTATAAGTTACAAGTTATTGAGAACTCTCACAGTTCATAAATTAATCGCTATGCTTTTTCACTTTTGTGTCTAATATACTTTTCTTAAATTAGGTAATTATTATTCTGGAATTGCGTAGGTATAGGATATCCCAAACTTTTCTAAGCATGGGAACAATATAACCACAATTAACCACGACGTCCGCTTTCAGAATTCAACGAAAAGTTTGCTAATTGCAGGTTTCAAAAGTTGTGGTTTCCCGTGTGGCGGATCCGTGATAAATAAAACCAATATGATAATGAATCGGTTATACGTGTTTTCTTTTTAACTAGTAGTGTTGCTCCGGTGTTTAAAGTAACAAGGTGGAGACAACCTATAACCTATCATAAATATAGTCGTGAAGATGCACCCTTCATTAATTTCGTTTTTATTATTCGTTTCTTTGGTTGCCTTTGTCACTGCACAAAGAAAACCTGGAGATTGTCCGCCCCCTACCGACGTAGGAGTTTGTGCAATAACTTGTCACAGGGATGAGCAATGCCGAGGGGATACAAAATGCTGCAGGACTGCTTGCGGCGGTTCCGTTTGTATGAGGGCAGTTACTCCAAGACAACCCCAAAAGCTTAAAGGTATTTATTATTTAGCAGTGTTATTTTTGATATAGCGTTAGAACATAAACGGATTTTTTAGATAAAAACAATTACAAATAAATCTAAATTTATATTAAGAATTTTAGCTTTAAACGTGTGTATTCTCATATTAGATTTTGATGAGCCTCAATGGAAAAAATGATATAAATTCTACTTTTAAACTAAAACACCTTTTATACTAGACCTTTTTACCTTCACTCTGGAAATCATGAGTAAATTAGAAATCAAGACTTTTTAAAGTAGGGATATGGACTTTTATATTTAAAACTTTCCAGAATAAAGATCTTGCCTTTTATAATAGAAATTTGGGTTTTTAAAGGCTCTTCTTTAAACAGTCGAGATTCCTACTTTTGAAGTTGCGATTTTTCCTATAAGTGTACATTTATGTTAAAATAAATTGTCAACAGTAATTACATAAGTGGTGATAATTTTTTGATAATTTTAACTAGATTCACGAATCTTTGTTGGTACTAAGAAATCTCACGAGCGGACGAAGTCCACGAGTGGGATTTCTTAATAGCAACAAAGATGAGTGCTAATCTAGTTAAAATTATAAAAAATAATTATTACCACGAATGTAATTCGGCGTGATTATTTTTGAAACAGTTCAAGTTGTAGATTGGGTTGATGGAGCTTCCAGATGAGTGTTCTGTTATTTTTAACAACTGCTGCTCACCTACTCTACTTTTAGCTAGTTGTGTTACAGCAGATGAACGATTTGAATGGTTTGTGAAAAAATAGTCGCTGTAATTTGCTACCATCAAATAGTCAGTGTAATTTTAATGCTATTGGTCGATTTGAAATTTTTTCTCATTACTATTGGCTGATAGGACTGTTTGAAAAATAATCAAGGGTAATATCACAAGTAGTGGATATATTTTTGACAAATATTTTGCCGTTTCTATGTAAAATATTGCGTTTAAATTTCACGAGACAATATCATATCAAAAATGTCACGAGCAGAAGGCGTTTTCTATAATTTGCATGATGACGAAAAAAATTCTCTTACAAAATGTTGCCTTGAGTGGTATTTGGAAAGATTATTCAACAATATGGATAGATGACTTTTACCGTGTTCGACAGCACACATTTTTAATGTTTTCCACTATTAATTCAGTACTGGAGCTTCCAACACGTTTATTATGAGTTTTTAGATCGACGCCGATTTGAAAACTTCACTTTAACGTTTTGGCGAAATGTCAGTCAAAGGCTACTCACAAAATTGAAATCATTGAAACCGATCGGGCTCGCGTGAAAACATGTGACATTAGGTGTTTCAATGAGAGTCGATTTTGATTGGCAGTTTCTGATAAATTGAAGAATTTTCATTGGTTCGTTCATTATAGTGTTGAATAATCGTTAAAATTCCGCTAGCGGAATTGTTGCAAATAACAAGAATACTAAATTATGACTGGTGAATAGTTAACAATGGAGGGGTGAGTTGAATAGTCATAAAAATTTAGAATTTCTTTTGGCAATGTATCTAAGTTTCTAAATTTTATTTTCCCCTAAATATTCAAGAAGATATTCTATAACACAAACTGACTATAAATATGTATAAACTTAATATTATAACGAATAATAGCCCTATGTGCATATTAAATCCTGATTAGAGGAGTTGGTACGTTACGGATTACGCACTTGCATAAAACATTATCTTGGGTAATGTTATAGTAGATTATGTTATTAGGAGTAAAAGGGATACTTTATGTGGCGAAGCTGAAGTTTATTTAGCCGAAAGTTAGTGAGGCAAATAATTCAGCTAAGCCATATAAAGTCACTTTTACTCCGAATAACATATACTATTTTATCCGCAAACGTATTCAGATGAGTTTCATTAATATAAATTTAAAAAAAAAGAATGCATCGGCCGGGAATCGAACTCGGACCACCCGCGTGACAGGCGAGCACTCTACCCTTGCGCCAACATCGGTTGTTTAAATAACGCGCTACTATAATGATATATGAACATACTGAATCACCCGAGGTAATAGCACACGGCCACAGCAGCTGTCACACCATAACCCACGGTGACAGATGCTCCGCTCCGCTGCTAAAAAGATTTAATTAAATTAAAACTTTTTCGTACTCTTTTTGAAAATAAAAACCGGTCTACGATCTAAATCTAAAAATTTGCAAAATTTTAAGCCATCATACAATTTAATCGGTCCAGTATCTTCGGAGGAGATAGCGAACAAACATAGAAAGAAAGAAAGAGAGCAACGCTTTTATGTGATTAGGCACATAAAGTACGCAAAAGTTGCTATTTTATCTGCTTAATCAGATAAAGTGACACTTTTACCTTGTCAATAAAGACACATAAGTTGTCACTTTTATGACGTTTGCGGATAAAATGTTTTTTTTTAAATCGGGGGAGAACCTCAAAGTTGTCATTAAAAAGTAATCTATTGTTTTACGACTTTTTATAGGTTGCGGGGTCACAGATAAACGACGACCAACGTCAACATAACCTACAAAAGTTGGTTAAAATTTCACGATTGCTCGATTTAAAAAAAACCATGTACCCTTCGGCACTGAAGTTCGTTTTTATCCCTCATGTGGTTTATTTCCCTTGGTCCTACGGACATCGACAACTAAATCCACATTCGTGATAAAAAGTTAAACTTCAGTGCCTTGCCACTATAGAGCGGGTTTTTTTGACTGTAACTATGTTTATATCGGTAAGACAAAATTTTCTTTATTGCGGGTATCGTAGTGGTGAATGTCTTCGTGTCTATCTAATGTAAATCGGTTTCTGTAAATATGCTGCGTTTGTTTTCAAAGTTACATGCTTGTCATTGTTAATATTCTATTTTCTATAAATTTTTGTTTACAAGATTTGCGAAATGTAATTCCATACATGATTCGAATTACTGAGCTGAGTCCACAATGATTTATTTAGGATAGCAATGTGGGGATTCCAAGACAACTGGTAGTCTACAGGGTGTTTTGAAACAAGTACTATAAATTGGAAAGAGTATCAAGTTTCACAAAATAATAAAAAAAGTTAAATGCAATTTTTCTCTAAACTTACTCTTTCGGTTGATACAGTGAGTTCAAGTAATACATATTTTATTTAAAATCTTTCCTGATGATAAAGATATCGAGTTCAAAATAAGTGCATGTTAGTGTGGTGTGATACACGCACACAACTTCCTTTTACAGTCTTCTTTTAATTAGCCAAAAATTTGATTTTTAATTTTTAAGCATTTGCCAAAATTTTTCAAAAATTATAAATTCTACAAAAATGGTACAAAATAGAGCGTTAGTTCAAGAGACAAATTTTCCCTAAAATTTTAAGCTGAATTCAAAAATGTGATAATACACTGGGTGTTCTATTTAAAATAAGAGTTAATAAAAATAATTAAAAAGAAAACAAAAGAAAACCTTTTTAGAGGTATTCAACTGGAAAATCACCTATCTCACATCAATACATATTAAAAATGTTATAGAAATGTAAAGTTTGAAAAAAATATTTATAGTCGTTTTTGAAAAAATCGAAAAAGCTTGCTTCCGCATCTCTCACCCATACTATAACTCCCGTTCTTGGCTGAAGAGAGAAGGAAGGTCCCTATAACAGCCCGCCCCCAGTTGGGGGAATTGAAATAACTCTCTCGAATCTGTTGTTAGCTGATACGAGCCGCATGCGGGTCCAATATACACTTCTCCAATAAATTAACGCACCAACAAAGAATAGCCAAAAGTTTAGAGTTAATTGTTGTCGAAATCACTTATCCGATTTGGACGATTCTTTTTTTGAATGACAAGTTGTCTTTTTGAGAAAGTTAGTGTACTATTCTATTCTCATAGAAACTTATTATTTTTATAAATACTGGGTGTAACAATTATAACGTGTTTTTCCATAAAATTTATAACACCCTGTGGGGTTCAACAGTTACAATATCAAGTTATAATTCAAAGCAAACTCTAACCTTATCTTTGTACAACATTTTGTTTTTTGATTTACTCTTTTATCTTAGCTACTACAAGAGAAACACAATTTTATAGCATAACATGTTTTTATCGACTTCAATTTGCATTAAAATCACTAAAGTAGCAGGCTATGGAAAAACAGAAAGAAACAGTAATTGTCATCAGGTAAATACAGCTGTCAAAAAGCAGTAGTTGAGAAAATTGTGTTTTTGGTGTTAGTCCTTAACGTTTTTTTGCAAAATCTTTAATTTTGTGAGTATGCAACGTGAAACACGAAATCTTAGTCGCGAAGAATGTGCTCAAGCATTAGTTCTGTTTGAGGAAGGTTAGAAGTTATTCGTGCCAGAGGCGGAAATACTCGCTACTGAGACTTTCGTTTACCTTTTTTCTTTACATTTTGTTTCTTTTTTTTTTGTTAAATTTAGTTCTCAATAAACACATGTTATGCTATAAAATGGTGTTTCTCTTGCAGTAGCTAAGATAAAAGAGTAAACCAAAAAACAAAATGTTGTACAAAGATAAGGTTAGAGTTTGCTTTGAATTATAACTTGATATTGTAACTGTTGAACCCCACAGGGTGTTATAAATTTTATGGAAAAACACGTTATAATCGTTACACCCGGTATTTATAAAAAAATAAGTTTCTATGCGAATAGAGTAGTACACTAACTTTCTCAAAAAGACAACTTGTTATTAAAAAAAAAGAATCGTCCAAATCGGAGAAGTGGTTTCGACAAAAATTAACTTTAAACTTTTGGCCACTTTTTGGTGGTGCGTTAATTTATTGGAGAAGTGTATTAGCTAAACTTATTTTTGGAACTTGACTGAGGTTACGGACTTGCTTCACTCCGGGATCGGCCCACCTAATCGAAACAAAACTATTTTTCCGCCGATAGATAGAGTAATTAAAAAAATTAAGAAATAGTATTCGAATATTCCCTGCCTAGGACGGGAATATTATTCCTGAATAGTTTTATTGTAAATTACCTAGCAACGGCTGATGTAATGGAATGTTTGACTTTGCTCAACAAAATTTTGTCAATAATGTGTACGATTGGCGGAAAAAAAAATTACCACATTTAAATGGAGAGTCCGATGTTTAAAAATTTGACATTAAGTGATTGCTCTGATATTCGCCTAAAACACTGCTTAGATATCACATATAAATTTTTGACACAATTTTTGTTACGGTATCAAACTGACTTATCGACACTCACGGCTGTGTGAGTACCAAATAACTAGACAAGTCCGGGAAATGTGCACACTCATCCTGGAAATCGTAAGAAATAGGCTAAAGGCCTCGGCTCACATACGCTCAGGGAGGGGTCGGGGTCCTAAAACGAGACACCGTAGAGCAAGCGTGTTGAGGTATATATAGGGTGTTACCAAATAAATGGGCACCACAAGATCCTAATCAGGAGACCCACGTTCAACCAAACCTTGAGGGTCAAACGGGGCGATAATTACTCAAATAACTATTTCTGGAAGCCACAGCGCAGCGACAAACGCAACAACCTACCTGCAACGCGCTTCCACCACGCGGGCCTCACCTTACATCGATCGTAACATAGTGACTCAGTCACCCTGTAAACAAACATTCACAAGACACAAAGAAAAAAATCATAAGACGGTACAGTTAATACATCTATTCCGCCACTTCACATGACCAACTAACAGCTTACATGGTACCGACGTGGTCGGCACGTATACTAACTACTTATGGAATACACGCCCAGCTGGGAAGCACTTTGCCTAAAAATTACCACTCATACTGCGGCGTACAACAGTACAAAATTAGTTCTAGCTAAATTACGACAAGTATATTACAAGTATTATACACCCGCGTGAGATTCATGCGTGGGTGTACCAGACACGAGTATGCGAGTTTAATTGTAAAACAAACAAGACATCTCGCAGCGGAGCATTGTAGGTACTTTATACGAGTTTAATGCAAGACAACCAAAACAGCTCTCAGTGAAGCCATGTAGGCGCTTTATCTGAGTTTAATGTAAGACAAACAAGACATATCGCAACGGAGCTCTGTAGGTACTTTATATGAATTCACTGCAAGACAAACAAAACAGCTCGCAGCGAAACACTGTAGGTACTTTCTATGAGTTTAATGCAAGACAAACAAAACAGCTCGCAGCGAATCCGTGTAGGTACTTTATATGAATTTAATGCCAAAGCAAGCAAGACAGCTCGCAGCGAATCGACGTGCAACACTAATGTTAATTTAGACACATGTTGGCGAAACAAACAGAAGGAAAGCGCTACTTGTAGGCGTCGTCTATTGCTGCAGTGGCCTCCGGAATGTTCCCCTTATGCATCAAGCGTGGGTGTAATGTTCATGCTCCCTTGGCAAAACATAGAAATGGGCAAAGCCGTTACTTGGATCACTCGGCGATCAATCCCGTCTAAACACTGACGGACAAAATTAGGCGTAACCCCCCTTCATATTGATGAATGAACCAACTCAAGCCCGTGCGTAACCACCAACAAAGACACTCGTATCCTTGAAGCTAGCCAAGCGCTGTCTGCCGCTCGAAGCCACTGAGTGTGAACACGAGCCCAGCTGTCGTCACACGCGGCCGGAGCGACCAATGAGGAGCCAAGGACCCGTGTCACACTACCGCAGCTGCCACGGTTCGAAAGAGACCGACAGATGTTTTACATAAAAATTCGGTAAGGTTTTCTCACTCGCTCTTACGGGCTAAATTTTGAATAGATAGAAATTGAGCGTTTTTGCATGCTATGAAATCACCAGTTACAACTGCGACTATATAGAGATTCGCGCGAAATGTCAGCCTGCTGTGCAGAACTAAGAGCCACGTGTGGGCTAGGATTTCTGTAGAATGCGGAAGGCTGTCGTCTAAAAGATACTAGATTGCCGAAACGGGACCGACATACAGGCGGACTTGCCAAATATGTATCAAAACTGTTCTAAATAGTTATTAAATTATCCGAATTAAGGAAAGATAGAATATGGCCGGACAAAGAAATCTACAGAGTGTTATAAAAATGCGTGCTGCTTAAATTTTGAAATGGCACATGGCGAAAAGAGATGTTTACAAAATTTTAACAAAACATTTGGCACCAGAATGTGCCTCTTCAATAAATTGTTGCAAACAGGGTGTTCAAAACACGCCATACAAAATTCCAAACCTTAAGCAAATAAAATTGCTAAAAATAATATCCTCTAGAATTTTTTGTGTTCTGTATGAGAAGTATTTACGTATTCTCCAAATCAAAAGTTAAAAATTAATAATTTTTTGATTGGCCAGTTACCTTTGTCCGTCACAGTACGCTATTTACGTCAGTTGACTTAATTTTAAAGTAATTTGTTTTCAACACTTCTCTGGGAGGAATGAAAAAGGTGATGGCGTAGAAAATATATAACCCATAAAAGAACATTCTTTATTGAAAAACTAAAGAAACAAGAATACAATACATTTATAAATCTCAACCTTAATATTTATATTTACTATTATTTAAGGGTAATTGGTAATTGTGAGCAAGACCTTTAAAAAACATAATATTTTGCAATTATATACACAAATACCTAGTTTCTACGTCTGTTTAGGAAAGACGTCTAGTTACATAACTTATTTCAGCTAGGTAATAAAGCACATTCCAAGAATAGTGTGAACTTCATTCATGTGGCGCCTAACTGTCTCTGAGCCTTTAAAGGTTCGGGCCTAAACGTACACGTGCCTAATAGCGTCCGCGTATAAAGCGTTCGCGCCTAAAACTGCGCGCCTAAAGACGCGAGCTTAAAGAATCGCGCCTAATTGTCCTAGACGGGCGATACCGCCCCTTGGGGGCAGTGGAACGATCCAAGGGAGCGATAGTAGCCTCGGGTGCATTTGGGGGGGGGGGGGCGGTGAATAACAAGAAGCGTGTTATAACATTACATAATTGACTTTTTTAGATAATCATCCGAGTTTGGCTTTCAGTTTAGTTATTCCGATTGTCAGTTAATACAAATTAAAATCTAAGTTCTGATGTTATCAAAAAACTATCCCAACTAAATCAACTTATATGCTCGCACCTTTTTAATAAACTATTGAGAATTTAACAGTAATTGTATCTAATGTAACATTCATTAATTCATCATTCATTAAACGATTCTCAAATATTTATGTTGTACTTTTAATGTATAAAACCCCCTTGTACTTTTTAATTGCTAATTAATTTATTCTTTCAAAATAATTTCCTACCTAGAAATACTCTTATAGATAATTATCAGTCTCAAGAAGCTACCACTACAAAATCTTTCTGTTTGTTCGCTTAAAGAATATAGATTTCCAAGGGGCGTTGAGTAATTTTTTTTCCGAAAAAGGGGCGGTAGACCAAATAAGTTTGGGAACCACTGTCCTAGACCGATATAAAGCAGTCCATAACGCCCTAGGCGCTAGGTAGTTATGGACTGTTCTACATGCTTTTCAAGTTATTTGCGTATTCAAAGTGGAAAATAAAACGTTGTATGCACCACGGGCATTACTTGATGTTGATAGCCTTCGAAAGGGCTTAAACATCTTCATAATGCCCTTGGTACCTAAATAACGAGTTGATGTTGCCATAACCATACTTGATGTAAATTTAAAATGAGAAAGTTAGTACCTATCGATATCTGGAAAATTGTGAAAACAAATGAAGATCTACAAGTACAAGTAGATTTGAATTCCTCTTTAAAAAGTGTATTTGTAACATCAAGATGGATTTTCACTAAATAACATGATAATCGACTTAGAAGGAAGGCACCAAAAACCATTTTTTTAATTTTTTGTCAGTCCAATTTATTGTTTGAATATTATTTAGAATTGGAATCTCCAACTTTGCTCTAATTTAACTGACCTCGTACCTTTTACCGTTTCGAAATCCCAATGGTGAACCTCGAATTGAATAACCTTGAATACATTTTTCAAACTATTAAGGTAATTTCGATTTATTTGTAGAATCCTACAAAGTATTCCACCCAACATGAACATTTGTAAAACTAGCTTTATAGGAATTTTAAACAAATATTTGTAGTTTTTTATTTTGAAGAATCTAAGCTAACGACTTGTTATAAAGCCGGTAGCTTTATGAAGCAGTGAGTAGTATTCCTTCGTTGTCAGTCTTGTTAAACAACGTATGAAATGCTACGACACAGGTCTGTATCCAAAAACTTCTTGATGATCAAAAAGACTTGACACGTATGTGGTACATTGTTGAATTGAGAATACAAATGTTATTTCAGTGTTATAATTTAAAGAAAAAAGGAATGAGCCACACTGGATATTTTTATTTCTAATTTTAATTATTGTTTATAAGTAAGAAAAATTACCAATAAATTAATTACCTCCAATTAAAAATATTTGTATTCTAAAACCATACGCCACATGCAGTGTGGCTCATTACTTCTTTCTTTAAATTACAAAAGCTGAACAATGTATGAAATGATGTAGGACACAGGTCCGTATCGAAACATTTCTTGATGATGGTCAAAAAAGACTCGAAACATAATAAAACCATTATGTGTGGTATATTGTTGAATTCAAAATAAAAAAGTTTTCTAAAATTTGACATCAGAAAGCAAGCGCTGTATTTAAAAAAAAATTAAGTTGATGATAGTTGCTCGAAGACGAACCGTTTGATAAAAAATTTAATGACGTAATCTTGAAGTCCATAAAAAGTTGAAGTAAGAAGATCTGTCAGTTTTGCTTTAACTTTAATATCTCTCTAATTACTTAACAGCATGTGTGAATTGAGATTTTTTATTTCGTTTTTACATTTACATATTCAAAGTTGTTGAGATCCTTTCTAGGATAACTTAGGTTTATTGCGAGAAAGTGTTATCTTTCGACTACAGCTTGCAGACCTCAAAGTTTGATCGCTTCAACACCGAATTAAGATTACAGAATCGTAAAAATTAAAATTTTTTAAAATTTTCAAGTTATAATACGAATAGAAGTATATACAGTGTGGAAATAAAGTAGCGGATAAATTCATTAACTTCGTTGATATTTATTTTTATGAAGACATTTCGAAGGGATGTAGCAATTTTGATTGTAGGGAATATTTTCAGCTGATTTTCAGTTTCTTATGTAATTTGTTTTTCATGGTATGACGTCATCGAGTTTTTTTAAAATATTATTTTTTGGGTAGTACTTTTTATGTGTTTTCCATGATATACAATTTTCAATATGTTACACCTGAAAAAAATTGAGAAAAATAGTCTTAAAGTTTAAATATTAAAAAGCAATGAAATGAGCAAAATATATCTAGTTACCGGTGGATTACCTTTGAATGGAGTTCTAGTAGTATTTTTCAATTGTTTTTAAAATTCAATAAAAACGCACCGTCAATGACTTTCCGTCAAACGTAGGTAACTAGATTCATTTTGCTCATTTTATTGGTTTTTAATATTTAAACGTTAAGACCATTTGTCTCGGTTTTTTCAGATGTAACATATTGAAAATTTTATATCATTGAAAACAGCATAAAAAGTACTACTGAAATCAACAATCAAAAATCTGGTGGATACACGCACACAACTTCCTTTTACAGTGATCTTATAATTAGCCAAAAATGTGATTTTAAATTCTTAAGCATTTGTCAAAAATTTTCAAAAATACAAATTCTACAAAAACGGTACAAAATAGAGCATTAGCTGAAGAGACAAATTTTCTTTAAAATTTCAAGCTGAATGCAAAAATGCAATAATATACCGGGTGTTCTATTTAAAATAGAAGTTAATAAAAAAATAGAAAAAAAACAAAAGAAACCCATTTTAGAAGTATTCAACTGGAAAATCACCTATCTCACATCAATACACATTAATAATTTAATAAAAATGTAAAGTTTGAAAAAAAAATCGTTAGAGACGTTTTTGAAAAAATTGAAAAAATTGAAAAATCGCAAAAGTAAACACCTACTTTCGGTTATGCGATTTTCTTCAAAAGCTTGCTGTTTCATCTACATAGTACACAAAACTTATATATGAAGTTTCAACGCTATACCTCTTTTCGTTTTTGAGATATTCTGTTTACAGGCAGACTGACAAACAGACACACACACAGACCAATGAACAAAAACATGTTTTTTGGGTTCAGGGGACTCGAAAACATGAAGATATGTTAAAAACTCAATTTCGAATTTTTGGGGTGAATCCAAAAACGGGTATAGAAAATAACAGTAAAGAAATAACTTTTATCATTTTTATTGTATGTGCCCCCCCCCCCCCCCCTTTCAAATATTTGGTATAACATTTCAAATAACAATGACAATCGTTTTGAATTGTACAGTACACCCTTATAGCATCGAAAAATAAGTTGAAGTATTTCATTTTCGACTAAATTCTTTTTTGAGAGTAAGTGGTTGTGACCTTGTATTTGACACCCCCTTTTCAATTCTAAGCTAACATGTGAGCAAATGAAAACGAAATCAAGGTTGGCTTTGAAATCATTAAGTCATGTGGTTTATTACTTTTGCTGATGTTTTTAATTTAAATATGACAGTTATTATACAGAGTGGCCAAGATAAAAGAGGTCCCGTGTGAATACAGAAAGGTAAATTAATATTATATTTTTATTTAAAATCTGCAGAACTGTATTCACAACCGTTATTAACAAGTGACAACGTAACACTGAGCAATACACAGTCAATACAAAATGGCCGCTGGACATTACGTGACCCCGCACGAGCGCTCAATATCACTTTCAGTATGGTACAGGACACGGGACCTCTTTTATCTTGGCCAACCTGTAATAGTCCATATCCAACACAACGTAAATTAATAATCGAAATATGTTTCAATTTTCAAAGCATAGCTTGATTTCATTTTCGTTTACTCACATGTTACTTTTTTAAATAGAATTTTTGTGTGTATTGAAAAACAAGGTTACTTTGTTCTTGAGATATTTTTATATTTTCGAAACTTCCCCATATGGGAAAGGATATATTTAAATTTTGGTAAGTGCATTCTGATTTTGAGAAGATGCAGAGTTTTTTATCAAGAACAAGATTTTCTAATACATGGATAGTACCTAAAAAGTTTTCCACATGTGTCCAAATTTATGCTAGTGACTGTATATATAGGGTGTCTAGGATAAATTGCTATGCATGGCCATCTCGTAAACATAAGAGGATAAATGGGAGTCAAAGATGACCATACCGTCCTAAATAGAACTATTTTTTTCTTTATAATGATATAAGGTTTGATAGATTTCTTGTTCCAAATAAGCGAGTATGAAAACTATAGTATGACCAAAAATTGTTTTCATTTAGTATGGCTATGGAATAGTTCCTAATTAATGAATGCAACTATAAGTCACTTAAAATCAAATGTCAAGTTTGACATTTAAGTATAAACGTAGTTGCATTCATAAATTAGGAACTATTCCATAGCCATACTAGATGAAAATAATTTTGATCATACTTTATTTTTATATAATAATCTAAACATCTAGAGAACAGTACTTGACGAAATAGAATTGAGATATTTTTTTCTTGTGTAGCTAAGATAATTGTGTCTTTATTTGTGGTTTTAACTAGTATTTACATTTAATGCTGTATTTTTCTATGCTTTTATTTTTTGTCCATATCGAAAAAACATCTGTCAAACATATATTATTAAGAGTAAGGTACCATATTAAGAGAGCCAAATAGTTCCTAATAACCTCATAATAACATGACCTTTGATTCCGATTTCAAAAAACAATAATAAAAATCATTAAAAAATGTTAGTTTTTCCTATCTGTAGTGAAAATTACTCATGCAATCTAGAATTTGAATGGGAGTTATATCACGTGGAATACTAAATATTTTTTTCTAATTTAACCGAATTAGAGGTTTTAGAGAAATAATTTGACAATATAAAAATACATTGAAAAATTACAGCTTGGAACATTTTTTGTTTGGTCAATATGAAAATCGTTGGTTTTGGTTTAGAGTAATTAACACGTTTTTTTCACATTTATTGTTTACCTACTTTCAGAAAAACCCGGATTTTGTCCAGAACGTCCATCGGGTCCATGGGTTTGTTCAAACAGATGTGCCGTTGATGGAGATTGCAGAGGGAAAACCAAATGCTGCAAAAATCGCTGCGGCGCAATGGCTTGCGTGAAACCGGAAGGGATCTAACCAGTTAATGTGAAATTTTCTGTATGTAGTATCTCTTTCATACTCATTTAATTTATGCGACTAATACAGTCAAATTTGTGTTAAATATTTCGAGAATGTATTTAAATATGTATTTTCATTAATAAATGGATTGCATAATTACTTAGGCTATTTTAATTTATATATTTTTAAGCTACCTAAATATGTCAATTATTAATAATATGACAGTAGAAGAATCAGATCTAGCTTCTGTAGTTAATTGTAAGCTCTTTTTAAAATATTAGTAAATTAATATTAAATTTCATTTAAAGAAACTTACTGGACACACTGGTAATTTTAGACAAAAATATTAATACATACATATCACTACACTCAATAGCATGATGCCTGCAATACTTTTCACTTGAATAATTATGGATTAAGTTACAATAGTAATATGTAATCACCTTGAGTAACATTATTTTGCAATTTGTTATTGGCTTATTGGTATTAGTCGTTCTAAGAAATATATATTACTGTCAGTTTTATATTGGAGGCGCGAAATGAAATTACTAATTTACATAATTTACATATCAAGGATGTTTCAAAGTTACACGGGACTATTTCTAGGCACGTGATTCCCCGGTCAAAATAAACAAAAAAGTTCCCACAGTGATCCAAAATTGTACTGAAAAGGGTACAGAATAACACGAACTTTATTTAATTAAAATAATACAGATGAAGCAAATTTGATGTAATTTGACATATCTACGGGACTTTTTATGCCGACTTAGATGACTTTGTCAAAACGTTGGTGTAAGGTTCAGAAGGAATAGTTTATCCAAGGGCGCGTGATGTTTTCTCTCATGACTTTCTACAATATACAATATTCTAAAAGCTTGCTTAGACTTTTTACAGAAAAATGATATTGCTTGAAATCGCCGAGATCAGTATTTTTCGAGAACTGCGAACTTAAATATTGAAACTTACTACTTCGGTATTTTAATGTATTTTGCATGCTAAAAAATGCTAAATGCTCGATAAAAAAATTAATATGCACGTTAAATTAATTGGAAATGCGTGGACTTTTAACAAAATCTACAATATAAAATATATGAGTTGCACAGTGAGTTCTGCTCGATATTTTAATTAAATATGTAGGTACCATAAAAACAAAATGCTCGATAAATGAAGTTTACTATTAATTGAGATTTTTTATAATATTGTATTAATAAACGCTCGGTAATTTAATGTGCTGTAAGGGTTCAACTTGGGCGGCTAGTGCAGCATAACCTAGAAAAACTAAATGTGCGTGTGTGCGTGTGTGCGTATCATCTCACCGAGCTCTGTGGATTAGTGGTTAGTTAGCACGTCTGCTTAGCATTCGTGTCGTGGGTTCGATTCCCGTGGCCGTCTGCTCTGATTCAGGTTTTTAGGTGTTTTTTCTGAGTCAATAGAGTACCTTCTCTGGGGCCAATGCCGAGGCAATCCTTCTTCACCTTTTCTGGTCTCTCTTACATTATCCACCCCTCCTTTCTCGAACCCATCCTGAAATTACCGTTATTGGCTGAAGAAGGACGCAAGGTCCCTATAGCAGCCCACCTCCTGTTGGGGGAATTGAAATGACTTTGAACCTGTTATATGGGTGATCTGTAGTTTTATTTACAGAGTGTTTATTAGTATTCTTTATTGTTTGTTTATCACGTTAGAACTGACTTTAAGTATGAGTCACGGTGAGATTCATCAGTACAGTTCATCTGAGGAAAGTGATGTATTTGAGAAGCATGCGCCAAAGAAATGAAGAAAGAAGGTGGATTAAGAAGTGGAAAAGAGAACAAGTGTTCAATAGCAAAGCCTTAGCTCTCAAATCAGTGAAGGAAGACGGTATTTGGGAATTTTTTCTTAAAAATGTTGATACAGATGGAAACTTTACTGCTATTGATCATTACAATAAAATCAGTCTCAGTACTGTGCTAGTACTAGTACTAGTGTATATTTGTATTCTCCAATACTGAAGGTGTATTTCTTATATTAATCAGAATTATTTCATACTTGCGGCAGTATAGTATCCAAAGCAATAGTTAAAATGAGCGAATATACCAAAACAGATTAAAACCCTGTTCGAATACAATCCAAAAGTTAAACGAAAAACAAATTTAGAACTTTTATCAATACACTTGTATGCTACGTTATTACCATGGAACTTTATATTATTACTTTTTGCTTCCTTTTTGAATATCTACTTGATTTAAGTGTTGTTTCGTTCTTTATGTGTTATTTATCAGATTTTATTACAGTTTTTTACTTTCTTTTACGATAAAGGAAGTATTGGATTCAATCCAAAAATTCGAAATTGAGTTTTTAACAGATCTTCACATTTTAGAGTCCCCTGAACCCAAAAAACATATTTTTGTTCATTGGCCTGTGTGTCTGCTTGTCTGTCTGTCTGTGTGTGTCTGTGAACAGAATATCTCAAAAACGAAAAGAGGCATGGCGTTGAAACTTCATATAGAAGTTGTGTGTACTATCTAGAAGCATCCGCAAGCTTTTGAAGAAAATCGCATAACCGGAAGTATGGTATTTACTCTTGTAGTTTTTTTTAATTTTTTAAAAACTGCCTTAACGATTTTTTTCAAACTGTACATTTTTATTACATTTTTAATGTGTGTTGATGTGAGATAGGTGATTTTCCAGTTGAATACCTCTAAAATGGGTTTCTTTTGTTTTTCTATTTTTTAGTAACTCATATTTTAAATAGAACACCTGGTATATTATTACATTTTTGAATTCAGCTTAAAATTTTAGAGAAAATTTGTCGCTTAAACTAACGCTCTATTTGGTACAGTTTTTGTAGAATTTGTATTTTTTGAAAATTTTTGACAAATGTTTAAAAATTAAAAATCAAATTTTTGGCTAATTATAAGATCACTGCAAAAAGGAAGTTGTGTGCGTGTATTACACCACATTTTTCTTCAAGTACTTGTGTTGTATTTTATGAAGTTATGTACTTTTTTACTAAAAATATTTTTTCTGAGTAAAAGTTTACCTAGATAAACTCGTCGTCTTCAATGAAAGGTAAGTAACAAATCTGGTGTGATACAAGCACACAACTTTCTTTTACTGTGATCTTATAATTGGCCAAAAATTTTTAATTTTTAAGCATTTGTCAAATTCTACAGAAACCGTACAAAATAGTTGAAGAGACACATTTTCTCTAAAATTTTAAGCTAAATTCAAAAATGTTATAATATACCGGGTGTTTTATTTAAAATAGGAGTTAATAAAAATAATGGAAAAGAAAACAAAAGAAACCCGTTTTAGAGGTATTCAACTGGAAAATCACCTAACTCACATCAATGCACATTAAAAATGTTATAAAAATGTAAAGTTTGAAAAAATCTTTATAGTCGTATTTGAAAAAATCCAAAAAACTGAAAAATTACAAGAGTAAACACCATACTTCCGGTTATGCGATTTTTTTCAAAAGCTTGCTGTCGCATCTAGAAAGTACACAAAACTTATATATGAAGTTTCAACGTCATAACTTTTTTCGTTTTTGAGATATTCTGTTCACAGACACACACAGACAGACAGAACAATGAACAAAAACATATTTTTTGGGTTCGGGGGACTCTAAAACGTGAAGATCTGTTGAAAACTCAATTTCGAATTTTTGGGGTGAATCCAATACTTCGTTTATTGTAAATGGAAGTAAAAATCCAAGCTAAAGAAAGCAAGTAAATTTCATATCGAGCATTGATTGTAATTATCGTATGTATGTTTTGTGTATTATTATTTTACCAAGAATTTAAATTTGTACCGAGCATCATTATTTTGTGTCGAACGTCTATTATGTTTATTGAATGTTTATTATTTTAATAGGTATTTGAATTTTATAGCGAGTGTTCGTCATCATTGTCGAGCGTCCAGTAGTTTCATGGAACATTTATTTTCTTAGGATGCATATAAATTTTACACCGAGCAATCGATGCACTTATCGAGAGTTTAGTATTTTTATCGAACATTTATTTTCTAGTCGTATATTTGGACAAAATCTCGGGAAAATATGACCTGCCATGGGAATAAAATACCGAGCATTTAATTTGTTCCCATTTCGGACCAGTTTTCCTAGTAACTTTTTTGTTTATATCGA
Organism: Agriotes lineatus; assembly: GCA_940337035.1. Classification (NCBI taxonomy): domain Eukaryota; kingdom Metazoa; phylum Arthropoda; class Insecta; order Coleoptera; family Elateridae; genus Agriotes; species Agriotes lineatus. The sequence continues at coordinate 102,406 of CALNHX010001773.1, read as the reverse complement.
TTTGTAGAACACGTGCCTAAGATTTCGTGCAATTTTGAAAAATCGTATATACTATAAAACTTGGTTTACTCGATTCATTGTCTCGTATGGGTAAATATCAACAAGATTCTTGTAAAATTACTACAATTGAAAATCCAAGGGACACATAAAAGCTATCTGTATTTGTGCGTTTTTTCATTCGAAATAAAATTTCCACACAATGACAACTAATTCGAATCTAAAGGTTGAACTCTGTCTTCCAAAAAAATTAAGTGGGATTATTTAAAATAGCCTTGTAATTTTTGTCTCAAATTGGTATTACGTAACATTTATTGGTAACCTACCTACGTTGTAATAAGTATTTCAAATGTGTCCCAAACATCTATTAAATTTTAATCCAATCATTATCTTTAACGTGCTCCTTTTGTTTAAGTACAAAGTACATTTGTAAACGAGATTTATTAGTGGTTCGAGAAAGAAATATGTAGATTAGATACGTAAGTTGTTTGAGCGTTGCAAGTGATATGACTCATCAGAACAATATAAACAAAATGCAGTCATTAAAATTTTATTTTTCTACAGCAGTCCAAACAGGTTTTACGATATTTTCGCTTCTTAGAACTTCTTAATTTTTAAAAAGAATTTTCCCACACCTTCTTTATCGTTATCTTTCTTTGCGGGTGCATAAATATAAAACCGCTGGACTAGTCGTAAGAATAACACTGCATGACGTGAGTAACAAATAAAAAAAACTGGAAAATACACTAGCCCCAGTTGTATCACGTTATATGTACATCTACATACTTTCCAATCACCGCTAAGAAGTTCATTTGTGAAGTGTCAGTCGTCCGGTGCAATTCACAAGCAACATTGAAAAATAATGGGTATGATTAATTATTATTTTAAATGTAGAAGAATTAGTATTTAATTGTAATTTTAGCCAAGTATCTAGTACTTTCTTTTGTCGTGTTGACGATCCTCGTCTATGTAGTTCAAGGCTTGTCCAGTAAGTATCAAGAATTAATTTTAAATTTAGATAGTGCCCATATATAGAGCACCTTAAAACTGGTTAATAAAAAAAATAATGGAAATTAGTAGAGCATTATAATAATATATCTTATTTTAGCGGATTGTCCTCCGTCAAGTAAAATGACAACCTGCAGTCCTAAATGCAAAGATGATACAGAGTGTTTTGGGCAGAAGTGTTGTCCAAATATTTGTAATAGTAAATCTTGTTCCGCTGCGAATCAACAGTCCTCATCATCGAAGTACAAAGGAACAAGCTGTACGTGACCGAAATTCTGATATATTGTTACCTATATTAAATTTATTAAATTATTTGTAGCGGGAGGCACCGGAGCATATTGTGGAAATGTCAAGTGCAATTCGTTCGAAAGGTGTCAGTTGGATCCAGGTACTAAACGACAGAAATGTGTTAGAGCTTGAAAACAATCTTAAGCTTGTTTTTTATGTTTACTACATATGTATTAGATAATAAACATGAGATTTTCCAAGAGTAATAAATCTAAAAAACCTCAGAGGTTTTGGTGTTTTTCTTTATTTCGTGGAAGCAGAATCAGTGACGCATTATCGCAGAAGTCTGAGCAGCCCGAACTTCTGGTGCGAAAATTTTGGGGGCACCAAAATGGCATTATTGATAAAAAAATTGTTTCATATTTGTGATAAAATATTAATTCCCAAGCATATAGGTACATAGGTACCTACTGGAAATTGCAACCTATAATGATTACAGTAAATAGTTTATGGAATTTTCTAACACTAATAATAATAAAATATGGGCAAAATTTTAAGGGGCTTCTGGCGACAACCGTGGTTAATACATTAGTTGTTTTGTGGTTAATACGCCACTGAGCCGACTAGATTTGGATGTTGATATTTTAGTTAAAAATATTTAACCAATGGGAATTTGTGTAAATGGAACTTGATTTTGACGTGACAGTTATCATACATCGCTAATCTGCGAAAATATAACCAATAATAATAAATGCAGTCCGCGCCTTCAATTGTGTATGTGATTCTAAAATGTAATAATTATTATAAAATAGTTTACCAAAAGTAATTATAAATGGTATGTCATAGGTGCATGTAGTTACAAAAAAACCGTTGTGCCGGCTTTTGGGAATGTTGTATGCAGAACACATTCATTTATAGAATGGCAGTGGCAGTAATACTTAAAAAGATAAAATCATTCCTATTATTTATTGTTGCTGTTCTGAAACGTGCGTTATGTTGCTTCCGGCGGCGAAGACGACTGAGTGAATTTGTCCCGTTAACCCAAATAGGTGTAGTATCGAATCAAAATATAGAATCTGTAGAATCAGAAAATTGGGATGAATGGAATGAACAAATAAGCATTCAAAGTACGAAACCTGCCAGCATACAAGAACACATAGAGTTTTATAGACAACAAGCTATAGCAGCCAGGCAAGCGCAGGAAGAACAACCAACAGTACAAGAACATTTCTTTGACGATATGGCACCAACTATAACAAAACAGGCAAAAATTTATATAAGAGATAAGAAGGAAGACAGTAATTTTACTGATAGATTGTCTCTAGCTCCTGAAAATGTTAATATTTTGGTGAGTATGTACATGTTACGCTCAATCTGTGAAATTGCTCAATTCGTGAAATGGGCAACATGTTTCCTATTCCGTGAGATCGCCGCTGCATCTGTCAAATTTGTGTAATAGGAAATAATCTAACATTGCTATTGTTCATTTTGTGAAATAGCCAATATTAGTGTTATTAGTATTATGTTTAATTCTGTTTACTTTTGTAACTCGATCGGTGGCTTATTTCACATAATAAGCAAAATTGCTACTGCCAAATTAATGAATTCGGCAAACTGTTGTCTAATACACAAATTCGGATTGAACAATTTCACAGATTCGGTGTAGGCGAGGGTGTAGGTAGCATACATATAAATCGAAATGATTCAAGGTAGTATTTGAGTTTCATAAGCATGAAAAATTTTAAATGATAAGTTGGAATTGAAACAGTTCAAAGTCTTAATGGCAGTATTGTTAGTAATTAAAGATTTATATCAAGTATTATGTCTATTGTTATAGAGATAATAATTATTAATAAGAGTAATGCTAGACAGTTCTTAACATTTCAGGGTCAAGAATTAGGAGAATGGGAAGACAATAGAGGTTGGGAAGATCAGACTCTCGATTGGGATGCCAGAGAAGCGCTAAAGGAAACTAGAAAGCAAGCCAGACAGAAGAGACTATGGGAACAACAGCAGCGGAAACAAGAAAAATTTACACGGTCTGCCTTGGGAGCTAAAGTGTATTCATAGCATTGGTTCGTTAGTTTGTTCGCTGCAGTAGTCATATGTATTAATTCCAATGGTGTTATTTAAATATATAAGTATAACAACACAACCTTCATTTTATCAAGTCAGTCCAATAAATAAGCCATTTAAAAAATAAATCTAGGGCACCTTAATTGAGGATTGAAAATACAGTATCATTATTTGTTGAATTCATCCACTCGGCTTAATATGCAGCATTCAATTAGTACTTCGAATTTTGAAAATTAATATTAGAAACAGAAAGGACATATTTCATTTATTTAATTAGTTTCATATGTTTGTTAAATTTCATGAATGCATTTTATCAGGTGTAAAAAGTAACCCATAATTGCTGTAACGTTTTAATTTGAATTTCCATAGGAGAATCTTCTTAATAATTCACGTATTGACAATTTTGTTTTGTATCTATTTTTCAAATTTCATTGCTGTGGCATCCACAATTTTTTACAAATGCGGAAAAATTAAAAATCAAATGTTTGCCTAATTATAAGGTCACTGTAAAAGGAAGTAGTGTGAGTGTATCACACCAGATTTTTTTTATACCTTTAAAAGACTATATTTTATCTGAATTTTAATTTTGTGTGAATAAGTTTCCTTATGAAAATGTTCTAAAAACTAACATTGTACTCTTGTAATTAACCATATCCATACAGATTTAGGTATTACAATTAGCTAAAAATGGTTCGCTAATGTTTCTTATAGAACGTAAATTAAAAAGTTGCAGCAATTATACTTTCTTTTATATCTGGTAAATTACATGTAATAGAAATAGCAATTTTTATAAAATACCTAATAAACTTTTTCTATTGGTTTGTGATATACCTTGGCAAAATTAGTTGTAGAGATATATTTTTAACTATAAAAATATAAGACTGCTTCAATTTTAGTTCGAATGTACTATTTATTGCAAAAAGAAGTAGATAGCAATTTATACCATTTTGAGTTAAGTATATTGATGAATGTTTAATTCAAAGAATATATTGCAATGCATATAATCAATTTAAAATTTTGAGAAACTACTTTATAATTTGCATTTAACAAAATGTTTTGTATTTTTGTTATAGCAGCTACATACACAATTTATAAGGAAATATTCATTGCATCAGTTAAATTTAAGTTACATTTAGTTCAGATTTTAATGTGTTTAATTGATCAACGGGCTTGTACATTATGGTTGGTATTTATTATTAATTGCCAAGTCTTTAATGTGTATTACGGCTTAAGGTGTACGCAAGATATTTATATTTGTTTAATTAAAATTAAAATGTCAGCTTTCAGTCAATAACTTTATAATTTTTTATTATACATATAGTGCATTATATGCATGTTTTTAAAGTTGACTAATGGGTATGACGGTGACAAAAAATATACTGAAGTTTTAAATACTTAAAATATTTGCAACTGTAAAATAATTGTTTAAATAATTTAGCATTTGTATACTATTATTATTGCTACCAATTATAAGAATTTTAGAAAAAAATATAGTTGTGTTCCTAATATTTAAATTTATAAAACGTGCACAAAATACAACATATTTGGCAACTTTAAAACAAAATTATCTTTTTGGTTTAATTTTTTTTAATAAAAACATGAAATTACAATCACTGCTGCTTTCATTCGTTGACTCGCTATTGGAACTGACCCCTCAAAAATAATTTTCTCCCATATGTTGATAGAACTGATAGTATTGGAGAGTATTTCTTTAGAACAATAGACAAAAATTCTTTGTTATTTTCAAAACACTTCTGTGTAAATTCGTTCCATCCAATATGTTTATAATAGCTTTTAGACACCCTGAACGGTGTGCACAGCGTCCAAGTACGGAAGTGTTTAGCACGACTCAGTTCTTAAATTTATTACAACTGTGTTATAGTGTATTAATTTTTTTTAAAACATCTTGTAATACAACTAATGTGAATAAGTTACAATCAAAAACGTTTGCAGCCGCTGGTCTCCAGCTGCCTAGCAAAATACATTTGTGTGAAATGTACAACCCTCAGATCTTCAAACCACCTAAACTTAATTTACAAGTGGATCATTCAGTTATGGAATGTAGTGACAACGATTTTCCTATCAATATCAGTGAGAGCGATAGCATCAGTTCAAAAAAATTTACCAATTCCAACAAACGTCTTCACCTCCAGCTGTAGAACCAGATGGGTGCTATCTATTTGATGCAGGCAAGGTTATATCAGCTAATAAATACTATGCTATAAATACTAGTAACGCAGTAGCATTATCATTACAAACCGGTGTTAAAAACAATTCACAAGACTTAAACAACTGCCCACATCGAACACGCAAACAAATGCCAAAATTCCCCCTATTTCATCTACAAGGAGCTTCTACCATCAATTATCAAGAGGTTGTAATTGATTTAAAGAAAATTATCACTAAAGCTGATATTATATGGCAAATGCATATTTTGTATAATTGATATGCCGGCGAAACTTTTTGCATATTTATACTAATTATGTGAAAACAAATCGCTTAAGCCAAGTTTCATTTTGCATATTTATACATTTTTGAGCATACTTTCTGAATTTTGCTTAATTTGGTTATATTTAGCGATCATTTGTAATGTATGAATTTTTTTTGTAAAATTTACTATTTCAGTAAATTTATTAATAACATTTTTGTGTGCAACTGAAATATATACTTTCACTTTCTGCCGCTGGAGCGCAGTGCACATGTCGAAATAAGCAGAGGAAAGGGGAAGTCCCTGTTAAAATCTTTGACTATATAAACATAGACTGCCAGCAACCCCTACTTTTCCCAAAGAAGCAATGCATAAGGAATCAGCCTACATAGAATCCATTTCAAGAGTCGAATTTCGAGTGTTGGGTGAATAATAGTCTGGTGGGTTTAGGGGAAATCTCATTTTTATGTTGGTTTACAACGTGAAGTTGGCAGTCCATGTTGATATAGTCAAACGTTAAGATTAATAACATTTTTGAATAAAAATTAAAGAAATAAATATACTTATACAAAATAATTAAAATTTTTACATTATTTAGAATAATAATGGTGAGACACTAACACCCCATGAAGGAGCTTGGCCTGCAAGGCGGAAGGTCAGAGCTTCCGTATCCTCGCAATCACACCCGGCTGTCGCGTGTCAAATTCATGACACAGCCGCCCGCCAGGCATCGATCTGTGATTTGAACTTCAGACTTCCGCACCGCAGATTATTTAGAATACACCAACTTATTTTCAAAAAAATTAGAACATATTACCTATGTGCATATATTATAACTTTGGGTGCATATACTCAACAAAATGTATGCATATATACGCGCATATTTTCGTACATTTGAGTGCATATAATTATCAGTTTTAATTATCACTAATGATTTTCAAGTTCTTCCTTATGGAGATACTCTTAAAATTAAACTCAAATCATCAGATGATTACATAAAGCTCTCAGAGTACTACGATAAAAACAATATTAGGTGCTATACATATCAAAACCCAGATTTTTAACAGTTTATAGAGACAATTATGATTAAGATTTGTTTATAATTTTTTCAGATATTGACCATGTTTCACATCCATATAATAGCACTAACTTTGCATTACTGTAGAATAGAATATCACAGATAAAACAAAAATTTAAAAACAACATTAGTACAACTAGAACAACACAAGAACTAAAAAATGACGATCCAGATGTAGAATGACGAAAAATAAAAATGGCTATAGCAGGAGCTCCAAGGAATCTGCAACATCACAAACACACCTAGACAGATATGAATGTCAAATAATATAGTAAAAATGGTAGAAGAAAGAAGAAATTTAAAATGCTCTGGTTTAAACAATACGCAAAAGAAAAATTTATATAAACAGCTACGCTGAAACATATAACGAACCTGTCGAATAGATAAAAATGAATATTACAGAGAAATATGTGTGGAAATTCAAAAAGATCCCAATGAATTGTATAAAGCAATTAAACGTATAACCAGTCAGTTTAAACCTCAATCATGGGCTATCCAAAACATGGAGGGAAAAACTATGATGGAATTAATGAAATTATGGAGTGTTGACTGTGAAATAGTTTTTGAAGATGAAAGTCGACAGAATAACATACAAATGGAGTTTCTACCTGAAGAAAAAGAGCCTAACATTATGAAAGAAGAAATTTAAAGCGTAATAAAAAATCTCAAAGCAGGGAAAGTGACTGCTAATGATGGTATTAATGCCGAAGCCATTAATAGAAGAACTTGGCATAAATCTGATACACTAATTATGTAAAAAATCTGGCATACAGGGATATGGCCTAATGATTGGTGTAACTCAATATTTATCCGTATACACAAAAAGGGATCCAAAGAAAAATGTGACAATTATAGACTAATAGCATTAATACCACATACTAGCAAAATATTTCTTCATATAATAATTACAGGGCTGTCCAACATGTGGCCCGCGGGCCACATGCGGCCCGTCAGGATATTTTTGCGACCCGCGTATCGAATTCCCCCTTGAGTCCACAATTCCTGATCCTGTCCTCTCTTTTTCTACCTAGGCTCTCCGGTCTGACACGCTAAACTGTCTAACGGAGTAGGCCTCCAACCCTTACCAGACCAGGCTTCAAGGGAGATGACGTGTTGTACTGTCAGCCCGAGAAGTTCAAATTTTCCGCAAGAGCAAGACCGCAAGAATTCGATTTTACCTTGATTGTTGAACTTTCTTGGAAAATCGAATCCCTGAGGCTTTAACCCTGTTTTAATACGCTGTGCTGTCTTGCAGGGCTAACTGCTTAAAAGCCATTTCCGACCGCCTAATTTTTAAACGCAAATCCCGGCCCCCCGAGAGGTGAAATACTCCTCATAATCTCATTTTACTAATAATTAAACCTGTAACCTGTAGGAATCGCAGCCTCTACCCCGCTTGTGAGCGGCTAGAGTACTGCAGCCGCTATAAACTCACATGCAGGGCCCCTTTTTGGTCATTAAAAGGCGAATTCCTGGACGTTCGATTTCGCAGCCCGCAAATTCCCTACCGGGGGAATGTCAACATAATTTTCCGGCTCAAGGCGAATAAATTCCATCTGCAGGATTTGAAACCGCGTTCGCTCCAAGAACGATGCCGACGGTACCAGCAACCTCTGCACCAGGATTAAGGCACTAATGCCCGCCCCAGGTAACCCTTAAAATCGCAAAATTAACCGTAAAATTACAGCTTAAAATCACTGCTGAGTGGAAGATCAAGTTTGCAGTAACAAAAGACTCACTCAGCCCATTTCCCGAAGAATCGGCGTGCGTACCGGCGGACTACCAATAGGGACTCGCAACACTTGCCGGTGCATTGGGTTGCAGCTCGACCCACGAAACCAGACACCGTTCCAGAAGAACATGTTAATTTTAAATAATGTACAACTCAGATTTATTTTCAATTAATAATTGTAACTAGCTAAAAACATTATATTTGTTTTGGTAATTATCTGGTGTTTTACCTAATTGAATATATATTTGAGTGAACGTATTTCTCCGATTTGAGCTTACCCGAGGGGTAAATCTTTGACGCTCTTAGTAAGGGGGTGAAACGTCACATCTCTATACGTAAATTTACATTAATTGATGTATTTTTTTCTTTTGTCGGTATCTCAAAAACTGAAAGGAATTAACCTAAAATGAAAAGGATTTTTTTTTTAGAATTACTTCTAGAACATATGGTGTAAGTTTGTCGGTTACCTCAGGGAACACCCTGTATATCTCTTTTATGTTTCGATGCTTTTTGTAATGTAACCTAAGCTTCTTGAATAAATAAAAATTAGTATTAAAATATACACGTTTTATATTTATTACAAATCACTCACAAAGTCGGATACGACACATTTTAAGATGCGGCCCTCGTAACCATCAAATTTTTTACAGTGGCCCTTGGGTCCCTTGAAGTTGGACAGCCCTGATATAATATATGAATGAATAATAATAAATGAACGACTGAAATCATACCTGACATGTCAAATCCCAAAGGAGCAGACTGGCTTTGTCAAAGGAAAAGGAACTCACGAACAGATACAAATCAGACAGATAATCGAAGAGGCCAGAGAATTTAACAAGCAATTGTACATCTGTTTCGTAGACTACAAAAAGGCTTTTGATAGCATCTAGTGGGACAAGCTCTGACTGATACACTCAGAAATGGGGGTACCAAAACACCTGATCCATTTTATTCAGAAACCAAAGCTGACGGACGAGCCAAGATCGATCAGCAAGTCTCAAAACAATTTACAGTAGAAAAAGGTGTTAGACAAGGCTGTATTCTTTCTTCATTGCTATTTAACATATACGGAGAATACATCATGCATAGAGTTCTGGAAAATGAGCAGACCGGAATTAAGATCGACAGAGAAAGCATCAACAATTTACGATATGCAGACGACACCGCAATCTTTGCTACTACAGAAGAAGACATGTTAGAATTTATACAGAGACTGAAAGATAGTAGCTTAGAACTTAATAAAGATAAAACAAAAGTTCTCATCGTAGATAGAGCCAATAACAACAGACCTGACGTAAAGCAAATAGCTGATTATGAAGTAGTGAAGCATTACATATATTTGGGATCCTATATCAGCAATGAACTGTACAACCTACAGTTGAAATAAAAAGACGAATCCAAATGACTAAAGGCGCTATGACTAAACTTAACAGAATCTGGAAAGATCCCAAATCACTAAAAACATCAAAATGCAACTAGTAAAAGCTTTAGTATAACCACTTCTACTATATGGGGCCGAAACATGGACGTTGAAGGAAAGTTAACGAAGAAGGGTGAAATGTGGTAGTGGCGCCGAATGCTAAGAATACCGTGAACAGATAGAAGAACAAATATCTCTATTTTGACAAAACTAAACGTGACGCAACGCCTATCTTCAACTATATATTGAACTGATTCGGGCTCTTACTTTGTGTTACCTATTAGTATATGTTTATAAATTATATTTTTATCAATTTAAATTGCCCTGTTTATAATTGAATATTAATAGTTATTCTTTTGGCTAGCTCCTGAAAATCAGGGGTGGATTCCCTTTATCTAGATTGCTTATTCTGAAATTTGATGTTCTGATTTTAATTTTATTACAAGTCAAAAATAACTTCTGTCAAATGATTTGTCAAACAAATTTAGAAATTCAATGACAAATACCAGATCATTACATTCGCCTAATACCTAATACTTAAAATCACTCACCTTTCACTCGAACTTATCAATGTCCCTGATGTTAACCAACTTGCTCTACTCCGCCAATGACCACAACTGCTCCAGTCAACAAACACAGCGAAAGCCTCCACTGACACCCAATATGTCAAAACTGCCTAGAATCAGGAACAGAAGCTCCCTCACAGCATGGACCCAAAACAGGCTCCAGTTGTAGTCACTCTACTCCAACACCGTATCCAAAAACACTCCTCCAAATTACTCCACTGACCAGCACCAAGAACCAACGGTTTCTCCCCCAGAACTCTCCTTTCGTACTAACAGCTCGATGCAATCCACATCAATTGATATACAATGTCAAATGTAATTCTTTAATAAACTTAATTTAGTATTTATCTTTAGTTATACTCCTTTGTAAATTAGTCCTGATTTTAGTTAGTTTTTCACCATACCGGGTGCTTACTTGGCCGACGCACCATAGGAATTTTCATAGTAAATTTTTTATGTTCAATCACTTGCTTCCCTAATTATTTTAGAGCTAAAGTGTAAATACATTTTTTGTAGAGAAAAAAATACTGTATCCATTCATACTGCTGCTAACAATTTTCCAAAACCGAAGGAATGCAAAAAATCAAACTAGCATTTTTACAAAAATCAGTGATGCCATGGAATTATTGCAACAAGCCAATGCCAACGCAAGTGCGTGCGCGGCGATCATCCATTCACTGCAGTCAAAAGTTTGAACGTATTGGCTTTTTTCTCGTTTTGGTGTAAGTTCTGAACCTCATTATTGCACCTGCAATTATTTAATAACCTGCCTGTAGTCTTAAACTTAAAATGAATCAGTCTATTCATGGTTGTACTGTTTGGAATTTTTCGATACGGATATTTTAGAATAAACAAAGAGCTTACTTAACGAACGTCCACCATACTCGTAAAACCATTTTTGTTATGGACAAGGTGTAGGTACCTTAGAGACATTTAGCAGAACATAATTAATAATGAATTATTATAAACGTCAAACATAAATGACAAATAAGCAAACAACACATATTGTCGCTCTGCACGCATTTGCGTTGGCATTGGCTTGTTTCAATAATTCCATGGCATCACTGATTTTTGTGAAAATGCTAGTTTGTTTTGTGCATTCCTTCAGTTCCGGAAAATGAAAAATTGTTAGCAACTGTATGAATGGATGCAGTATTTTTGTCTCTACAAAAAATGTCTTTACACTTTTGCTTTAAAATAATTAGGGAAGCAAATAATTGAACATAAAGAATTTACTATGCAAATTCCTATGGTGCGTCGCGCAAGTCAGCACCCGGTATACTTGCTATCTTTCTCCGTTTTATTTCTCGTCTTCTAAAATTAAATTCCATTTCTATTTCACCACGCAAATTTAGTCTTAATATCAACTCTTCCTAATTTCCAAACATTTTTCTTTTAAAATAGGGTTTATTTCATACTTTTAAATTACACCAAATTAATTACAGCTTTACATTTTTCAAAATTTGTTATCTAAATGATGAAAACTAAGTCCTTAACGATATATTTTCTTCTTCCAACACACTATATCTTTATTTTTTGATTTCTACCTACTATGTTCAATAATCTATTTTGATTATGTATTTGTCATTATCTTCAAATTTCATATTTAGATATTACATTATATTCGAATCCATCTGTTTCTCAATTAGCCATATTTTATTCCATTATAAATTCTATTTTCTTTTCTAATACATACCCATTATTCATATTCCCAATTCATATTCAAATTGATCCCAATAATTTTCAACTATTGTAATCCTCCAAGGAGCGTTCAAATATGAATTATAATTTGAAATGCGCGCCAAAAGACAAAGCCATACACAAAAGTTGTATACATTAATTAATGCAATGGAATATGTCCTGCCTTCATTCAGTCGTTAAGTCATCAATTCATTTTCGGTTAATTGGCAAGCATGAGTGAAGTGCGAGTGCATTCAAGCGTCGAACAACGCATTATTAGTAAATTTCTCAACAACGAAGATATCGAACAATAAGAAATTTGTGGAAGAGTTAAAAGACAGTGTGATGCGCAATCACTATCAGACATAAGCATTTACAAAAGAATTAAAACGTTTAAAGATAGCTGCAAAGGTGCCAAGAATGAACCGCATTCTCGTCGTTCAAAAACATTGACAACAGAAGAGAATGCTGACAGAGTAAAATGCACTTATTTGAAACGATTGTTGAATTACAGTGAAGGATATTCCTTCTGCATTAAATATCAATAGGGGGACACTTGAAAAATAACGCGAGTTCTCTGTGTCTTACAAGATAATACTCGACCCCATTTCGCTATTCACACGCTGACTACCATTCAAAAATTTAAATGAACCATGATGCCCCATTTACCATACCTACATTTCGAACCTTGCTTCATCAGTTTTTTATTTGTTTGGACCCTTAAAAGAGTTTCTAGGAGAAAAATACCTCGTTGTAATGAAGAAGTCATCGAAATTGTTCTGGAATGGGTGTGACAGCAACCAAAAGAGCTTTTTTTCTCGTGGAATACAGAAACTTCCGGAAGGAGGGCACCAGTTTATTAAAAGACAGGGAGACTGAGTAGAAAAATGACATGATATACATTAGAGACCTTGTGTTTGTTTTTGAATAAATAGTAAATTATAATTTATATTTGAACGCTCCTTGTATATACAGGGTGTTTTCAAAATGTTGCGCCAAACTTTACAGACGACTTCTACAGCTCAAAATAGTAAAAATACTTTATATGAACACATGTCCGCAAACTCTTTGTTTTCGAGCTATGACTTGCTTTCCGCACAAATAGAAAATGTAGAAGTGCTAGAACAACGTGTTAAGCCATTTTGACCTCAGTAGTCACTTAATAACATTTCGCGCCTTTAGGGCAGTTTAGTAATATTGAAAACCCATTTTTAACTTTTATCATAAAAACTCACAAGCGCAAGCTCATTCCTTGCTCATTTGAATTCGGCTACCCTGTATATGGACGAGGCTGCCCCGCTTCGATCATTTTGGAACACCCTTTGAACGCCACTTGCTTGTTTTGGAGCGACTGCGAAGCCTCTCGCTTGTCACCGCGACGTGCTTGTTCGATTCTTCGCATCGCCATTGGCTGTCGAGAGTCACGTGGTGACGCCAGGTTTTTCCCGCGATGTTCCGCGTCCTAACGCTTCTTGCTTGGCAGTTGAGCTCAGGCCGTCGATCGAAGAGGTCGCAGAGTGTGTGTTCGGCCGGCGTTCCCGCCCGTGGCGGGGGCGTTAGCCTTCTTCCGTCTCATACTGCTTCAGCAAGTGTTTTATAAACTGTTTCGCCTTTAGCGAGTTCCGGCAAAACTGCAGACAAGAGAGGTTGTGTGTTGTGCGAGTGGCAGTCATCACTTCAAGGCGTGGGTGCGATGGGCTTTGCTAGTCCGATTCTGCTTCTGTAAGTAAGGGGTCTTCCTCTTTAACTCGATGCTCGAGGATCTATCCAGCAGGATGTATTAGACCTCTTTTGTTCGCCGTCGTTGTACTCCTAGGTGTGCTTTCCATGGCCGCCATATTTGGCGGATCCTAGTCCGTTTGCCCCAAATGCCGTATCGCGGCTGATTCAACGCCACGGACTGCCGCCTACTACCAACCGATTGCACGCCATTCTCAGGGACCGTCTGCGGAATAAGGTACTTGTAAACGAAACCTTTTATACCTATTAGCTGTTGCTCATGCGAGCGAGGTTGTGTTTGTGCTCCTTTTTCCGTGGGCGGATAGAGGCCCGCTTTGCTTGCTCATTACGGCTCTGTGTGGTGATCCGAGGCACGCGATGCCTTACGACGTTACTTTGCGAGCCTCCCAGTAATTGCATGTTCGCGAGCTTTGTGTTGAACCGCCTAAATAGCTAAGGAACTCTTCGCATACGTTTTGTGATGCGGTCTTGCTAGCTTTCAGTTCAGTAAATTAGTGTGCGAGGGCTTTGTGCTTTGCTTATCGGGTGTTAAACTAATTCAGCGACTGTCTGAGCGACGTAGCATTGGCTGACATTCCAAATTCGCATACCTTTGCGAGGCTATGTTAGCCCCCTTTTTTTTGGCCGAATACTGCAGTTACTCTGCCCCCTTTGCCTAGTGAGTTAGGTCTTCAACTAATTCGTCGCACATCTGTGCGGCGCCGTGTTTTGCCAACAGCTACACTGCTCCCGCCACCTTGCAGGCCGGCGCATTCTTTGTTATCGTGAACTAGCGCTCCCTTTTTTTTTGGGGCGCATATTTCTAACTGTTCTTTATTATGTCAAGTGACGAACCCACTGCGGCCAGTCACATATTGTGTTGTTCATTAGCATTAGCGCGTCTATCAGCTGATGCATAGTTAAGAAGTAACATAAGTTTGGCGGCACGATTTGCTGCCCGAATGTAGAAATCGACCAATAGACGCATATCTAATTAAGGGACGTATTACTTTTGTTCGGCTTGTGCATGCTCTGTTTCAGATAGCGCCCTTCAGTGTAAAGATTGGTGTACGACGGAACTTGAGAGATCGGAGCGTGCAGGTAGGTTTGGGCATTGCGCAGCCGCGGCCAAAAGGTCCCAACATTGCAATCCCAGATTTTCAGTCACGAAATTGTTGTCCGAGTTTACAGCTCGCGAGTACCCTTATCGACGGAGTATCTGGAATACTTCGCCACCGTTGACCGTCCAGGCCCGGTTATTCGGTCTCACCTTTACTACAGGCTTGGTGGCGCCCTTATAATTTTGACGTACCCTGTATATGTTTTAGCACGCTTGCCCAGCGACGTACCGTTTGAACCACGCCCGACTCCCTGAACGCTTCAGCCGAGGCCTTTAGTCTGTTTTAACAAATCTCAAGGCAAGTGTGCCAGTTTTCCAGGACTGATCCAGTCGTGCGATGCTCACCTTGGGTGGGTGTCGTTAAGTCGCTTTGATACCGTAACAAACGGGTTATCGATTCTTGTGCATCAATTCAAAATTGACCGGGAATTATCCAATGTGTAAGACAGTCGATGATTCATCATGTGGAGTCTTGTATAGAAGCAAATGGACAACATTTTGAACAATTACTGGAGTTATTGTTATGGCAAATTATTTTAAACCACTGTTGTAGGAAACGAGTCATAGTTCGAAAACGAAGAGTTTGCGGACATGTGTTTATATAAACTTTTTTAACTATCTTGAGTTGTAGAAGTCGCCTGTAAAGTTTGGCGCAACATTTTGGAAACACCATGTATTACATACTAAAGTACTTTGATCACATTTCAAGAAGGGACAGCAGTAGTCTCGAAAAATTAATAATACAAGGACGGGTGAAAGGATTTAGACTCCATAGAAGATCTCCAAAGAGATGGTAGATCAAGTGTAAATCTCTTCAACAAATTACCCATGATGCTTATGATTGCGCAAAATGGAAAGAAATCGTCCACACAGTAGTGGATTCTATATAACGAGAATGTTTATTACGACGCTTCTGTCAAGAAGCGAAAGACTGAAGAAGAAGAATAGTCTTATTTTTGTTTTACGGCAGATTTGTGCTGATGTTTAGATGCTCTTTAGTGACCCATATGCTTATTTTGCTTTCCATATTTTTTGCTTTACTTCAGCTCCTGATTCGCGTTTTGAGCGTAGCACACTTCCGAAATAGCAGAATATCTGTACTTGTAATATTTCCTGTTGGTCTATATGCAGTTTTTCCAGGTCTTGCTTTTCTGTGGTGAATCTCATTTCCATTGTCTTATTTATATTTGTAACAAACAGGACACACTTCACACTATGGTTGCTGTGCAAGCACAAAAAAGGCGCTCTGCAACTTTGTATCCCGAATTCGGGGCAAGTTGAGCATTGTACCGCTAGGTATAACAAGGTTAACGATAATACATACATAAAAGTTTCACATTTGCCGCTTTCTTTTCCAATTTCCTTAACATGTTCTCCATGTCTCTTCTTTTGTATGACATTAGACAAATATCGCCTGCATACTCCATGTCGGTTAGTTTTTTTATTTTGCAGGTGGTTTCATATAATAGCGTTCTTGCTTTCTATAGTTTGGCTTAGTACATAGTATATAGTATATATATGATAGCGCTACAGGCCTAGTAGGCCCATGGCTTGGTTGGAAATTCTTGCCCACTCTTTCCTATTTTTGGTTTTGGCTTCCCAATCTTGAACCTTCATGACATTCAGATCTTCTTGGACTTCCTGCTTCCACTGTGTCCTTGATCTATCTCTTCGTCTTCTTCCTCCCACCTCTGCTTTCCATACTTTACTTGGTGTTCTTCTGTTGTCCATTCTAGCCAAATGCTAGCCATCTTATTCGTTGCCCCTTTACTATCCCCAATAAAGTCGGTTTTTGGTACAGTTCGTACAATTCCTGGTTTGTTCTTCTTTCCCACTGACCCTCTATCTTCTTTCCGCTATAGATCTTTCTGAGGATATTTCGCTCCCATGTATTTAACATAGCCTGTTCCTGCTTTCTCAAGGTCCACACTTCACATGCATACGTTACAGTAGGTCTTATGATGGTCTTATACACCCTTAATTTCACTGCCCTCGAAAACACTTTACTCGCTAAGACAGAGTTCATTGCGAATGCACTTCTCGTCCCTGCTGCCAGTCTCGCTTTTATTTTGTCACTACTACTTGGTTGTCGTGTAAATACTGTGCCCAAATAAACGAACTGTTTCACCTGCTCAAACTTTATTTCCTTGTGCTCCTCTATTTCAATTGTTAGAAATTTGCCCTCTTCAAACATTGTCTTCCCATACCATGCATTTGGTTTTTGTTTCGTTAATGCACAGTCCTACTTCCTGTGCTTCTTTTAGTAACCTCTTTACTACACATACTAGTTCACTTCTACTTGTTAGAATGGTGATGTCATCAGCGAATGACAAACACTGATGGGATCTTTGGTAAATTATGCCACTTCTGTTAATATTCGCTTATTCGTCAATATTTTCCAACATCAGATTAAAAAACAGCGGAGACAAGGGGCCTCTCTGTCTCAACCCCCATCTCACTTTAAAAGCTGTTGATACTGCACCACATATTCTCACTCTATTTTCTGTGTCATCTAGCGCCATTCTTACAAGTTTTACTAATTTAGTTGGTATTCCTAATTTCTGTAATGATACGTACAGTTTTTCTCGTATAATGCGATCATACGCCTGTTTAAAGTTCACGAATAATAAATGAGTGTTTAGCTTGTATGTATGACTTGCGGCTTGTATCTCTTTAAGCGTGAATATTTGATCTACCACCAATCTAGCTTTTCGAAATCCGCCCTGATATTCACCGATGATATTCTCTGCACATTTTTCGACCTCATTTTTATAGAAGCAGCTAATCATCACATTGAGTAAGGCTATTCCGCGGTAATTCTCACAGACCTGCTTGTCACCTTTTTTGTATATTGGACAAACTACAGCTTGATTCCAAGACTTGGGCATCTCTTCCTTTTTCTATACGTCTTTCAATAATTCATGGATCCTTACAAGCAGACTTTCGCCACCATACTTAATCAGTTCTGCTTGTATGCCATCTTGTCCTGCTCACCTGTTGTTTTTTAGGTTATGAATTATTGCTGCTACTTCTTCCCTCTCCGGAACTTTATTCAAGTCTTGTGACTCTTCCTCTTCATTAACATGAATATCATCTGATGGTGGTTCTACTATTTCCTTTCCCGCATTGTTCTTCTCATTTAGTAGCTCTTCGAAGTACTCGGCCCACCTTTCTACTACTTACTCTTGATCTTCAATTAGAAATCCTTCTTTATCTTTACAGAAAATGGTCCTTGTTTGTCATCCTTTTTTCACATTCTTAATGCCTTGGTAAAAATTTCTGAGTCATGTCCTTCTTTGTTCCTCATATCGCCGCTTGCTCTCTTCAGTTTTCTTTGTTAACATGTACTTTCTTGCTTCTTCCCTCTTTCTAATTTGATCTTTACATTCATTGTCGTACCATGGCTGTACACATATCTTTCTTCTTTCTTCCTTGTTGTTTACTACACTTTTCTTTGCTTCCTCAAGTGACTTCAATTTTTCTTCTATACTCCTATTTGGAGTTTCGATTTTTAATGCTTAATATAATTTTCTTTCATAATTTACTTGGTCGTCTCTGTTATCAAACGTTATTCTTCTACTCGTTTTCTTTTGTCCTCTGCCTTGTGCTTTACTTATGGGTACTTCTTGTTGCAACTTTACTCCAACCATAAAGTGATCGTAGTCGATATCCGCTCCTCTATAACTCCTAATATCCTTCACACATCTTTCACTGCGTAGCTCTGCCAGGACATGATCTATCTGGTTCACGTACTTACCGTTGGGACTAATCCACGTGCCTTTATGTATATTTTTATGATTGTATGTGGTGCTTTTAACTTTCATATTTTTTTCCATTGCAAAAAGTACCACCATTCTACCATTTTCATTGGTTTCTTTGTGCAGGCTGAATCTTCCAATTGTAGGTCTATACATATCTTCTTGACCTATGTTGCCATTACAATCTCCGAGTATTAATTTGAGGTCGTATTTAGGAATTTTCTCGTATTCACTGTCTAATTTTTCAAAAAACGTTTCCTTTGTTTCTATATCCTTTTCCTCTGTCGGGCTATGAATATTAATTATAATTATTTTTTGATATTTTCCTCTTATTCGCAAGAGACACATTCTTTCTGATATGGGGATGAAATCTATAACTGCCCCTCTAAGCCTTTTGTTAACCATGAAACCAGTCCCCAATTTTCTGTCCTGACCACCACTCTTAAAGAAGGTAAATTCCCCTACATCTATTATTTCAGTACTCTTTTGTTTGGTTTCTTGGAGCGCAATTATATTAATGTTGTATTTTTTAGAACATTGACTAGTTGTTTCATTAATCCCTTCTGAAACGTACCTCTGACGTTCAATGTAGCTAAAGATATTATGATTTTCTTTGCCTTGTATTGTTTCCCTACCCTTTTATTTGACTCATGTCCATTATCACGCCGTTTCGTTGTATGAGACTTCTTGTTTCCAAGTTGTTCTGTTAGTTTTTTGGTGGTTGGTTTTCTGTTGTTTCTTCCTGTAGCTCTTTAACCTTATTATTCCACACATATTGTTTCCCGCTTACCATCAGCTTCCTGTATCCAATTTTAACCGTATTTCCTTTTCCTTTTTCTTCTTTTGCAATTTGTCGTATTTGGTACTGGGTTTTCCGTTCCTCTGGCGTCAGGTCGTCGCTTATATATATTTTCCTTCTTTGCAATTTATATTTGTTTTTGATAATTACCAGCTTGTTTTCCTTTCTAATTCTAGCAAACACATACCTTCTCTGATTTTGTATGCCCTTCTTATTTGGGGTGTAATTTGGAGATCATGTTGGATAAGCGTTTCTACCGCGATCTTCGTATTTTCATTGTCCTTTGAGAGTTTAGGTACTCCCGAGACCACTATATTGTTCTCCCTTTTCGCTTTTTCCCACTGCTCAAGTCTATTGTCCGTTTTCTCTATGCGCTCTTCTAACTCTCTTTTTTCTTTACACCATTCTTTCTTTTCTTTCGTGAATTTTTCGTTCTGGAGATTAACTTGCTTGTACAACTCCTTAATTTTTTTTTCAATTCGGCAATTTCCCCTGTTAATTGGTCTTTCCACCACTTGATCATTTCTTCATTTTTTGTTCTCATTTCTTCTTTAATCTCTCAGGTCATACGGCAAACATTTGTTTTATGTCTTCCATTTCTTCGCTCTGTTCTCTCTTTTGTTCTGCCGTTTCTTGTTGTTGTATTGTTGGGGATCGCACTACTATTTTACTTTTCCTGGAATGCCTCTTGTTGAATTCTCCGTGGCATTTATTACTCTTCTTACACCAACTATATCTACGCCACTGTTTTTGCTGCTCAAATGAACTACTATGCTGACCTCGCACCGCGCGTGCACCTTGTGGCGTACGTTGTACGGAAATGCGACCAAACTTTAATATTAGTAACCACTTTCTGTTTATGGTTATACTGTGTAATTTTAATTAGCACTTACTTTCCGCTACTGCGCTTCCCTCTTACTGCACTTTGTTGCCTGCACAATTTGATCTAACACACTTCAAAATCAAACTCTTCATTATACAACCTTGTTTGACCTCTTTAAACATTTCAATTTTTTCGGTTAAATATCCTTTATGGAATATTTAGCATGTTCCATTTTTGTACATCATTTTAATTACCCTTATCATCTTTCGGGGAACACCTTTGAATTTTCTATAACATTATATGATTTATACCAGTATTAGTAGGTAACGAGTTTTTTTCAATTGTTTTTTCTATTATAGTAGTTTGTGCACTGCTAGTTGGTTAATACAAGATTTTCCTTTTCTGAAAACTGCTTGATGTGGTCTAAGCTAATTGTCAATTATTAAAATCAATGTATTAAGTGCATAGTGACTTGCCGATAATACTGGATATGCGCTATCGGGATGCATGACCGCTTGTTGCGACGAAAATAGGCACGATAACCAGTCTCGACTCTAACTCTCAGCAGCCACCGATGCGACAGTGGAAGCAGATGCTCCCAGCGTTACAATTGCACCGTCTGCTACAGGGAAGAACTGTCTGATAATGGACAGAGAGGTTATTCCATCTTGCAGAGGTTGTGTTGTTAGCCGTTCTGAACTGTAACTGGTCGGTCGCCTTGAACCTGATGCTTAAGGCTTGAGCTTGTCCATTAGGGTTTCATACTCTGGCGCTACACCGCCACAGGAAGCCACTTTTCCAATTTTTGCATAGCCAAGCGTCCCCAAAATTATTGTCAAAATTGAAAGCCCTGTTAAACACATCTTTGCTCACCTTAGATGAACCTGATGACTGGAATCTTCCATGTTTATTGTGAAATTTAGAATTTTTATCCATAACTTTACGCAACGTAGGCGTTGAAAAATAGACACATTTTTTAATATAAAACGTGGTAATATTTGCCACTTCAAACCGAACTTTACCCGTTTGTTTCCAAGCCACCGTATTATTTTCAATGTGCTGAACGTAATTGCCTACATCAAACTTCGCAGCACTCTGGACAAAAACCTGACCCTTGCGTAAGGGCTTTTCTCAAGATTTTATTGCTGCCTTGGCTTACAGGTGCACAGCAGACCCCAGCGTCCGAAATAATTTCATAAATAGGAAGTGCAGGTACCAATAGTACATCGAGTTACATTGGACACACTGGTCGTTCCATTGATCTAAGACTTCAAGAACATAAAGGCGATTGCTAACACAAACGCACCACAAAATCAGCCGTAGCTGAGCATACTTGTACAAATGGGCACACCTTAAAATTTAAGTACGCCAGGGTACTTGCCAGAATACCTCACTACTTCCCGGGAGTGATACGTGAAACCATAGAAATAGAAAAACATCCAAACAATATAAACTGAAAAGATAGTTTTAAACTTAGTAAAACGTGGGCTTCTGTGATACACGATCTAAAGCATTACAACCACTGTGCGTCATTCATTCGGCCACGTATTACGTTGCACTCGAACGACCAATCAGCGCTACGTCACTCCACGCGCTTGGCCTATAAATAGCTTCATACCGACTTCCAGTTCTTAGTGCGACTTTCACTCTGATGATGCAGCCTGTAAGGTCTTGCAAAACGTTAGTGAATATGCACGCACAAACAGCAACACAGCCAAATCTGCCTAAGCATCCTCGTTCTCAAGGTACTCAAACAACACGAGCCACCAAAGAGCATGGTCATCGCTCAGTTTCTTGCTCGAGTTCACAAGGTGCAAGGTACATTAAGTCAGACAATGCTGGGTGTTCACCCACAAATACTACGCGGTCTAAGCCGAAACTTTATGTTAAGAAGAATAATTCGAGTAACTACGAAAGCCTCAAGCAGTATAAAAGCAAAAGAATCGTCTATTGCTTCACCGCTTGCGAATATTGTTTGAATTCAATATAATACGAGTACATAAGTATGTCCACCGCAAACTTAAGCATTTCGTACATACACATCACATGCTCCGATTTTACCGATGTTCTTTTTAAAGTAACTGGTTAAGTACTAATCACCGTTAATTACGCTGCAATACAATTTTTCAAACTCTTGACTCTTCAGATATTTAACTTTGGACTACAGCAGCTGAAACAACTCCCAATATTCTGCGACTGACTCCACTCCCAGATACACCTTTGATCGACTTATGTCTTGCAGGATAATCACTTTCTTGTCTCGAATTGTATTGAAACAAATTTATTCTTCGGGATTTATATCCAGCGGTTGTGGCTGCAATTCTTCACTGATAAAATGGTTACTTATCACACCTTGACTTCCAACAAACACTTTCCGTCTTGGTTACTCCAACAGTATCTAATCATTGTTCGGTCCCTAAATTACTTTTTTCAGGTGCTATCTCCGATCCGGAGATTTGCAATCATCAAGGTAGTGTTTATTTTTGAGGCTACTGAACTGAACAGTTGATTATTGGTATATCCAAACCACTTCCGGAGATTCTTCAACCATGAGTTACGTCTTCCTCCTATGAATCTCTTCCCTTTGATTTTCCCCTGTATAATGACCTGAAGTAGCTGATATCTCTTTCCTCTCATAATATGTCAGTTTTCTTCCTTTAACTGTCAGTAACACTTCCTTTTCCTTATTTATTCGCCTCATCACTTCCACATTTCTCTCTACCCATGGAATCCTGAGTATTCGCGGGTACATCCATAGTTCAAATGCTTCCAGTCGTCTTTCATCGGCTTTTTCAACGACCATGACTTCATTCCGTAATATAGTACTGACAGTACATAGCATCTCATCAGTTGTACTTTTAATTCAAGGTTTAGATCTCGGCCGCAGAAAACCGGTTTCATTTTCGTGAATATACTTCTAGCCTTTTCGATTCTGGTTCGTATTTCTTGCGAACTGCTTTCATCTTCATTAAAGGCTGTACCTAAGTAGTTATATTTTCCTCCCCTTTCAATGGGCATTAATTTAAGAATTTCTGTTGGCACTTAGTCTGGTCCTTGCGCTTTTCTATTTTTAGGTATCGTCAGTGTGTATAACACTTCGTCTTTATTTATGTCAGGGTCCAGATCTCCTTCTATATGTTCAATGTTAGATTTCAGTCTTTCATCCTCGAAAAGTTGTTCAATGTAACTCTTCCATATTTTTAGTTTTTGTTAAATTTCTGTGACTTTTTCCGTTAATGCCATGTAATATGTTGGGTTGTTTATATTTTCAGATGCCTGTGAGTTCCTTAACTTTTGTATATACGTTAAAGCTGACGTGTTTCGCCAGTAGTTCTTCAATTTCTTCACATTTTCTTTTATAGTAGTCTTCCTTTGCTATTCTGATCTTCTTGCGAATTAGTCGTTGCGTTTCTTTATATTGTTACTCACTTTTACCCTTAATTTTCTCCTCTTATCCATGAGCCTAAGGATTTCGTCAGTTATCCACTTTTCTTGACTTCTTGTGGGTTTCTTTTTCTTCAAGATGACACTCGTTGGTTCCATTAGGGCTGATTTGAAATCGCACCATTTTTCATTTACATTTATGCAGTCTCGGATTTCTTCCCCGGTTGCGAGGTTCTTCACACGATGTCTGTGATGATCGTCTTCGTTTCCAGAAAAGTACAGCATACCATTTCTTGTTGGAAGTTGTCCATAGCTCGGCCATATTGTTTCACTGATACCTAGGATGTAAAGATTCAGTCTTTGCATTTCATGTAGAACATTATGCATCTTTCCAGGTTCGTACATGGTTCTGACGTCCCATGTACCAATTCTCATCTTATCCATCTTTGCAATTTTGTTCATCACTGTTCCCCCCGGAGGTCCGATTCGGGAACTTTTAACTCCGGAATAATAATTGGTTTTGAACATCACTATAACGATTTTGTACTAAGGAAATCCGTAGGTCTATAATGCAGTGGTTTCCTCTAGCCTTTTGCATCCTTATGCCGTTGACTGTTAACAGTTAACAGTGCTTACACCCGAAGCTGTTGGACAGTTAAAGGTGAACCATTTATACGGGTGGTTGTTCGATTGCTGGTTTTGGTCCGCCCTGGGTATTTGATTTCCCCGGTACCTACCATATCTGGTAGGCGATCTCCTATCCGCCACTTGGAGAGGAGCTTGATGGGGGACCAACAAGCCCACTGCCGGCACAAATGGTCCATAGCAGCACAAGCTGAATTTGCTTCTAGATTTATTTAAAGGATAACTTGTTGAGTTTAATTATACTGGATATGGTAGCTTTACTTTAGAAATCAACTCGATTCTACATTGTTCTTTGTCTCAGTTGCAATAATCTGTTTTTGCTCGTAGAGCACTCGATATAATACTGTACAGCAACTTCGCGCTTTCTTTATACACATTGTTACGATACTTTTGGAGCGTCCCCCGTAGTATTGAACTTGCTAGCTGAATTTTTGAACCTGAATATTTATGGTTGGCTTTTGCCAATTTTTGCATGCTTTAAACTGGGTATAATTGGCTATATCTTATTTTTAATTACTCTCCTATAATTATCATGCAGTTTCGTAAGCAACCCCTCGTTTAACTACTCATATCTTGCAAATTAGGTTTATTCTTGCTATATTTTTACAAATATTTGGTTACGGCCGCTAGGCAACCGGTGATACAAATTATTTTTAACTATTCCATTTATTGCTAGAGCAATGTTATCTTTTCCTGCAGTCAAACTTGCCTGACTGGTTTTTTCTGGCATCTTCTGGCCCAAATTTTGTTATCATATGACCTGTAGGCTGGGTTTTTGAATTTTTCGGCTTTCTTTTCAAGCTAAATTGTCGTGCTAGTAGGTGTTCCTCTGCAGCTAAGTGCTTCATAGCCCTTTGGTAGGGCTCGCCTCTTCGAATAGATTGTTTGAGGGATCTGGAAGCATTTCTGCGTTATCGTGGGCGTTCGTAATGATTGGTTAGCTACTTACTTGCATCCTTTCGCTTTTGGCGGATCTCCGGGAACCGACTTTAGCACGTTCTTTCGGCTCCACCCCCAGCTTGAGGTAAGACTAGGCCAGTTTCTTCTTAATCGGGAATACATTTGGGTTCTGTGCGTTTTTAGCCAATTTCCGGTGGGAGTTAAGACACTCCTCATCTGGTTGAAATCCTTCCTGTCTGGAGTAGACCTACCCCGTTCGACTGCACCCTGCTACAATCCAGTCCGATGCACTGGGCCCCTAAGATGGTCGCATCGCCTGTGAATTTTGCAACTCTTGTGGGCAACGCTGAAGAGTGAGCAACTGCTTTACAACCACCTGCAAGTCGTTTTGCAGCCTCCATAGCTGGCACTACATCCCGCAGCTGCGGCCGTCCTCGTTGCTTCGCTAGCTTCGCCCAACCACAGGGGAGCAAACGGAGAGGTTAGGTTCGGGTGAACTTTCCTGCAGGCAAGACGTTATTGTAGTTAATACGCATTGCGCCTGTTGTAACTTATAATTGAATCATACTGTTTCAGTTAGCACTTCGGGTATGTGTGATTTCATCAGCACGGATTGTGCGATAGTAGGTTTCCCCGGAGGAACTATGTTCCTTACCCTTATCCTACCCATACCAAACTATCCACTCATATCCCCCCCCCCCTCCATTGGGGAAGGCAACGGGAAACCACCCCAATTAGTTATTCCCTAGTAAAATCATGATGGCTACAGCAAAATATGATATGAATACTGATCATGGACCTCGGAAGCCAAGATCCAGCAGGGGAGGAAAAAGCAGGGCCTCCCAGGTCGTCATCCAGCGAAATCCCTGTCAAAAAGAAATAGAACAAGAAATAAACATCAGACAATTGAAGAATATTAAGATTGGCACATGGAACGTGCGTACCATGTACGAAGCAGGAAAAGTAAATAATGTTATTCAGGAAATGAGCAGACTGAAGATAGAGATATTAGGTATCAGCGAGATGCGCTGGCCTAGTTCAGGTGAATGCATAATAGACAATTACAGAATATTTTACTCCGGAAATAATTCAGACAAACATCAACACGGAGTGGGAATGATAATTAGTAAACAACTGTCAAAACAAGTCGTAAAATTCGTACCAATAACGGAAAGAATATTGCTAATTCAAATCAATACCAGTCCTATCAAGCTTAATATCATGCAAGTGTATGCTCCCACGGCAGATAAGAACGACAACGAAGTTGAAGAATTCTATGATTCCCTCACACAGCTAATTGATACCTTACACAAAAACGAAATCCTTATGGTTATGGGAGACTTTAACGCTAAGATAGGCAAAGATGGAAGCGGTGAATTCATTGGACCTTACGGTTTGGGAGTGAAGAACGAACGCGGAGAACGATTACAAAGCTTTGCAGAAGAACAACAACTAATTATTTTGAATACATTCTTCAAATTGCCATCAAGAAGATTGTATACATGGAGATCTCCCGCAGACAAACCTGGCAACATAGTGCGTAATCAAATAGATTACATACTTATTAATAAACGTTTCCGAAACAGCTGTTTATCCGTAAAAACGCATCCAGGAGCGGATGCTAATTCAGACCACAACCCACTGGTGGGAAAATTCAGGCTAAGACTTAAACGAATAGAAAAGCGCAAAGAACTAAAACGATATGATTTATGCAAACTTCAAAATGAAGACACAAAAGATCGAGTAAAAGAACATCTTAACAAAGAATTAGAACGGACTGAGGAACGCCAAGATGTAGATCAGGAACTGCTACAATTTAAAAATTCCATACTTTCAGCAAGGGATAAATATTTAAGGGAGAGTACGACAGTTAAGAAGAAACCGTGGATGACCGACTACATCCTATTACTAATGGAGAAAAGAAGGAAAATGAAACAGATCAGCACAGCAGATTAAAACAACATCCACAGAGAAATTAGGAGGGAAATAAGAAAAGCAAAAGAGAGTTGGTTGAACGAGAGATGCGAAGAACTGGAAGAATTAGAGAAGCGCCACGACCACTTTAATCTACATAAAAAAAGTCAAGGAGGCTGCAGGACTTTATAAATCTAGGACAACTAGTAATCTAGTCGACGACCAAGGTAATCTAATAACAGAAAAAGAAGAAATTATAAAAACATGGCAAAAATACATCGAAGAGTTATTCCGAGACAACAGACCAGATATTCCAACATTAGAAGCCACTACGGGCCCACCTATAACTTTCGACGAAGTTCGAAAAGCTATTTCTCTGACTAAACATGGAAAAGCTCCAGGCCCCGATGAAATATCCGGAGATTTGCTCAAATTATTGGACGATAACGGAATTAAAAGGCTCACAAGAATATACAACAGGATCTATGATACCGGCCAAATACCAAACGACTGGCTAAAATCCAACTTTATAGCTCTACCTAAAAAAGCAAGCTCAAAACAATGCAGTGATTACCGCACAATTAGCTTGATGAGCCACCTTTTGAAATCGTTTCTGAAGATAATTTATCAAAGACTATATCCACTTTGTGAAGATCAAATGGGCAACACACAATTCGGTTTTCGGAAGGCAACTGGCACGCGCGAAGCCTTATTTAGCGTGCAGGTATTATTCCAACGCTGTAGAGACGTGAGTTGCGACGTCCATGCCTGCTTCATAGATTTTCAAAAGGCATTTGACAAAGTAAAACATGATAAACTTGTCACTATACTGAAACAGGTAGGAATCGACGACAAAGACCTCAGAATAATACAAAACCTGTATTGGAACCAGAAAGCCCACATAAAACACAAAGGCGAATTATCGGAAGCCATGGAAATACAACGCGGAGTCAGGCAGGGTTGCGTGTTGTCCCCACTCCTGTTCAATATCTATGCTGAAGAAATCTTTGCTACAGCATTAGAAGGCCTGGCAGAAAAAGGCATACTGCTAACTGGAGAACGGCTCAATAATATTAGATTCGCCGATGATACTGTAGTATTTGCAGAAAATTTAGAAGATCTACAAACATTGATTAATGCAATATCACAAGTAAGTCAAACGTTCGGAATAGATATTAATAGTAAAAAAAAACAAAATACATGGTAATTACCAAGGGACAACCACCACAAGGCCAGCTTATGATAGGACAGAAAATTATTGAAAAAGCCACCACTTTCAACTATCTAGGAAGCACAGTGAACAACCAATGGGACCATTCGCTTGAGATCAAATGCAGAATTGAAAACGCGAGAACAACTTTTATCAAAATGTCAAAATTATTCAAATGCCGCAAATTGAACAAAAAAACGAAGATCCGACTTCTTAGATGCTATGTGTTTCCTGTACTTCTATATGGGGTGGAATCCTGGACCCTGACCGATGCCTCGATAAGAAGACTACAAGCGTTTGAAATGTGGCTGTACCGCCGGATATTACGAATCTCATGGACAGACCATATCACGAATGAAAGAGTACTGCAACAAATGGGCCAAGGATTGGAAATTATTAACACCGTAAAACGGAGAAAGCTGGAATACCTGGGGCACATAATGAGGAACAGGGACCGCTATAGACTGCTCCAACTTATACTACAGGGAAAGGTCTACGGAAGGAGAGGACCCGGACGGAGAAGAATCTCTTGGCTTAAAAATCTAAGGACATGGTTTTCCACATCAACAACAGCGCTGTTTCGAGCGGCTGCCAACAAAGTAATGATCGCCAGAATGATCGCCAACATCCAGTAATGGATAGGCACGCAAAGAAGAAGAAGAAGAAGGTTTCGTGTATCGTTAGTTTAGTAATATTTGTAATTGTGTTATTCTTGTTAGGGCCGCCGCGCAATGACATGCGGTTACCCTCTGCTACTTGCTAAACTGAGGTCATAAGGTTTACCTGTGTATTGCTCCGTTTGTGCCTTCGGGTCTCCCAATCCACTGACCTCTGTTATCTGGAAACATTTATAGAGTAGAACTTGTAGGGCTTTGAGCTTCACTTGTGTCCTATCTGGACGTCGCTTTTACTCACCCGCTTGCATAAGACACCCGGGTTTGGCAGCATAACACGGTTCGGACGCTTTCAATTTTGCTGTTTTCATGTCAAACGTTCAGCGTGAAAATAGGCACACTACAGTGGCAGTGTCTCGTGAACCCACGACGGGAGCATTGTGATTATTTGCAGATCTCCGCTAACCGAGTAAGGAGCAAATCCAAGTCTTTGCTATCTTTAGCATGTAAATATACATACGTACACTTAATGCATTTTTAATATGGACACCGTCGTTCATGTGTGGCCACGCAAACGCACGTTGATTCCGCCCATTAGAAAATGTTGGATATAGATATAGCGTCATTTAGGGCTAACCCTCGGGGTTGAAACGTTAGCCAAGGTGGACTTGTATTGCTCTGAGCCGGTATACGCGAAATTTTAAACTCGCTCCGCGACTCGAGCTTAATCAATTTAAATTATTTTAATTGTCTCCGCGACGCCCTGCGTACTCTCGTTTCTTTTTAGAGTGTTTGTATCGTCCAACGATTCGCGGCCTAAATTTAGCTTTACGAATATTTGCATGGTAATATTTATTTTCGGCTCGAAACTTCATTTCTTCTTTTTGCATGCATTTGTTGTAATTTATCTAGATATATATATTTACATTGAAATTTATAATTGTTACAACGTATGGATACGTATATGTATTTGAACGCCTGCCTGATTTATTATACATTTATGTCTGTATTTGCACTATAGTACATATAGTACAGGCGCCAGAAATATCGTTAATAGGGCTTTACGTGCAATTCTTGGTACCAGCATTTTCGGTTAATGGGTGGTTGGGGGGCTGTGCTCTGAGTCTAACTTTAAGTTTTCGGATCGATCGGAGAAATTGTTTTTTCGCAATATCGGAAGAAGTGTTGAAAACGGTTTTTTAGCAATTTCTCGTTTCCTGTTGCTCTGATGCTGAAATTGCATCAATACAAGTTTGTAGCTTATAAAATTCCTCACAACTTTTGGAAATACCTTTTTCTCGTGCGCTCAACAATTCAAAAGTTGTTACCCCATAAAGCCAAGAAATTAAGGGTTGAAATGGGTTTTACTTAAATATATCGCTTTCAGTTAATTCTACGATAAAAAATACTCTTATATTTTTTGTAGAACAACTAATTTGCATAAAATTTATGTATGAGTATTTTTCCATTTGGGCAATTATTTACCGTTCTACAGCGCCGCAAATGTCGCAAGTCACGTAAACCGTACATTTAGTGTGCACTTTCGAGCGGCCCTGTTCCTTCGAGTGTGTCGCACCAACTCTTTTTCACACCACCTTTGAGGTACAGCTTGTGGCGCGTTTCTTTTAAGTGGTCTCCCTTATAGGCCTAATCCACGAAGTGTATTTCTACACTTCCCTTGGTCTTTTTGATTGGCCGGGTTCTGCATCGTCAATTCCAATCATTGCAGAATCGTCGATTTTGTCGCCCTTGTTAAGTTGTGTTTCCCTTGAAACAAAGTCGGGAAGAGAAAATATGTCATCGTCGTAGCTGGTGTGGTATTCGTCTTCATCTGTAGCAAGCATTCTGGAGATTTCTTGCACGTTCTCACAGGATTCCCCGGCGCATATGGAGCAAATGGCGGTGCACTTTAAACCCGCTTTGCGGCAGCCACAAGCCTTTCCACATTTGGTCTTACACCCGCATGAAATTAATTTAATTATTGCAGTAGGCGCTGGAGGCTCAGTGCTAGGCACCGGTGTAAACGTACGACCACGTTTCTTCCAGCCCCATCTTTCCGCGGGTAGAGTGTCATTTCCAAGCCAGGATTGAACTTGATTGTATGTCCGGAATGCGTGCATCCTGGCCGTGTCTTTTGTAGGTGGCAGGAATGCCAGATTAAACGTTGACTTCACAAGGAATTTCGCGAAGTGTTTGTATCGCAGCAAGTTGATTGACTTGTCTTTATGGATGTCTCCACCGTACAACGCAATAAAAAATTGCTCTCCCGCTAATGCGATGATATCCGCGTCTACATCTTTCTGTACAAAGTGATTCGCTGCAGATTCCAGGGTAGGTGTCTTTTCTAGGGTTTTAAGGAATTTCACTTTGCCCATACCGTAAGCAGCCGATGTTGTGTCACAACCAGAAAATGCATGCAAGAACAAGATATGCTTTGATACAGCATCACCGTGTTTCACGCATGATGTAGAGTAATGCTGTTCCTTCGTATTCAGTATTCGGGGCTTGCAAAGAAAAACACATTACAGTCTAGATTCAAAAAATTAATCAAATGACAGAATAACCGAATTGATTGTTCTTCACCTGGTGAGTAGTGAATCGTTCATTTTGAATATAAATTTTTATTTTGTTTAAGTTTAGTGACACTCTACCCGCGGGAAGATGGGGCTGAAAGAAAAGTGATCGTACGTTTACACATGTGTCTAGCACTGAGCCTCCCGCGCCTCTTGCAATAATAAAATTAATTTCATGCGAGTGCAAGACCAAATGTGGAAAGGCCTATGGCTGTCGCAAAGCGGGTTTAAAGTGCACCGTCATTTACTTCCCGCCGGAGAATCCTGTGAGAACGTGCAGGAATTCTCCAGAATGCTTACTACAGATGTTGACGAATATCACATCAATTACGACGACGACATATTTTCTCTTTCCGAGTTCTTTTCAAAGGAAACACAACTTGACAAGGGCGATAAAATCAACGATTCTGCAATTAGTGGGATCAACGATGCAGAACCCGGTCCATCAAAAAGACCATGGGAAGTGTGAGACTGTTAGAAATACACTTCGTGGAGTAGGCATATCGGGAAAACCACATAAAAAGACGCGCTACAAACTTTACCTCAAAGGAACAGGGCCGTTCGAAAGTGCACATTAAATGTACGGTTTACGTGACTTGCAACATTTGCGGCGCTGTAGAACGGTAAATAATTGTCCAAATAAAAAAATACTAATACACAAATTTTATGCAAATTAGTTGTTCTACAAAAACTATAAGAGTATTTTTTTATCGTAGGATTAACTGAAAGCGATATATTTACGTAAAACCCATTTCAACTCTTAATTTCTTGGCTTTATGGGGTAACAACTTTTGAATTGTTGAGCGCACGAGAAAAAGGTATTTCCAAAAGTTGTGAGGAATTTTATAAGCTACAAACTTGTATTGATACAATTTCAGCATCAGAGCAACAGGAAACGAGAAATTGCTAAAAAACCGTTTTCAACACTTCTTCCGATATTGCGGAAAAACAATTTCTCCAATCGATCCGAAAACTTAAAGTTAGACTCAGAGCACAGCCCCCCACCCACCCATTAACACAAACTGCTGATACCAAGAATTGCATGTAAAAATTCCCTGGCGCCTGTACTAATATCCACCATTTAATAATAAAGCTGTGATATTTTCTTTGGTGGTTAATTTGATTATTTTTCTTTGTTCTGCTGGAAATTGTCTTTACCTTGTGCACGGTCCGGCACATGGATTAGAACTGAGTCGAGGACCTGGCGCCCTCTCCTTTTTTTATAATACTTTTTCAGCATAGCTGGAACCCTGCGACCCTCGCTGCGAGCTAGCCCAATTAGGCCGATAGTTACCAGCCGGCAAAATATCAAATATAACTTTCGCCAAAAGGTAAGGCCGACCGTTATCACCTTTTGTTGGCAGTGTGAGGTAGACAGGTTTGTCAGCTCTTGTCTCGATTTATTTATTCTTCTTCAAACAGCTATGGTAAACTACTTCGAAAATGCTGAGGTGTTTTATCGCCGGATGAGACGCTTTTTGCTTGCTTGCCAGATTATAAGACACTATACATGCTTGGTGTGATTTCGAAGAATGTCACCTTGATTTGTACAATATAAGACTTTTACTGCACGCACATTGTTAGTCAGTTGCCATCATTGCAACTATCATGTCTGCAGACGATAACGCACGGCATTGCCACTGCGGATACGAACCGTTGGAAACTGGGGTCGTGTTCAAACTCCAGAATCGCTTGCAAACGTTGGTTTCTTTCGTATCAGGTGCACTTTTGATGCTGTACAATGTTTTTTTGTGGACAATTTCCGGATGGGATCCTCTTGACAAACCTCTATCCGAACATCTTCGAGGGTCGCGCACCTGCACATTTGCCAATATGATACAAAACGTAAGAACCATTAAAGCGTTATTAGACAAAATTAATAACCACCACACTGCAGTTTAGCTTCTCTTGCTTATAATGATGCACAACGTGACGTGGCGTAGAATGGATACCGCTTCATTGGCGGCTATTTCAGTATTTAAAATACAAGTAAACAACATTACTGAAGCTAATTTTTAACGTTCAAGATAAAATTCCTTCCTTGTGCATACGTAGTAGACACTAATTGAGACCGAATCAAGATAGGTGTATGGCCCGCAGCACCAAAGCGCAGCGGCCCAGAACGACGTTTTTTGGAACAGATTGTATTCGTACCGGGAAATGTCGTTTGTTTTTGTTTTAAACTCTGGCAAAGGCAATGTAATTAGGTGTATTACGGTGTTAGTGACTTCCACGGTTAGTTCAGTGGGTCATGCAGTTCCTGGTGTCTCTCTGGAGGTTACATACGGATTGCCCAGGGCGAAGAAAACAAGAAAAGTTACCTTTTAAATGAATCCAATGATTGACAGCTGTGTTAGCGGCAAGCTCTGGAGGTCGCTGGCAATTTTTATTGGAAAGTTGAGCTAAGGCAAGTAGTCCTCGCTAAGGACTGAGACAAGGGTGTCATCCGGTACCAGGGCTTCCTTCATCGAGACCGTAGAAGGTGTCTGCGGCTGCAGTTCAGGTGGCATTTCGGGGCAACTCCACCATTGGCCTAACTCGGTCAAGGTGGCAACATTAGCGGCAACGACGTGTCACGAATCTTGAGAAGCCTTGTGGGGGTGACTGGCAAGGCCGACAACTGTTCTGGTTTTATCTCAGTCGGGGATGTCGCTGGTTTCTCACTGGCTGGAATGCTTGGCTATTTTTCAAACAAGCGCTGGAAATGTTGCGCCACTTGCATAGTGGCCATCTGTTACCAGGTGCTGGTCAGGGCTGGTAGGGTTCGATCTGGGATTTTGACTTTTCCCTTCGGTGTGGCCGGCAAGACGGACAGCATCGCTGGGACCGGGTTTCTTTTCGGGCTCCCATGGTGTAATCGGTGTCGAAGCAGAAGTCGCGTACAAGTGCGGCATCCAGGGCCGTATCCGTTTCTGCCCCTTAGGTCTCCTACTAACCTTGAAGGGTCATAGTCGTACATCACTTCCGGTCTCCACTGGCGGCATCTTCAACTGGGTAGAAGTGTCTGGAGAACTAAGTTCTGTAGGTTGTCTCTTTTATACCTGCAGCTCATGTTATCACACCCCCACTATTCCACAACAAGTGGAGTTTAGGTACGTTGGTTTTATATTTTTTATGTAGACTCTGCCGATTGTGCTGCCATTTCGAGGGTCGCTAAGATCCACGATGACGGGGAAACTGCTCCTCTGGATGTTGTAGAGCCCAAAATATTTCGCCGCTAACTTAGCAGAGACACCTTGTGCGGCATCGGAGAGTACTCGGTCTCTTCTATATTCTTGGTGTCTTATCTGGGGACGATATTCTCGCCTTCGAGAGTTGTAGTGATAGCTCGGTTTGGCAACGCTTAATTGATCTTTACCACTTACATCACGTCTTGCAGTTTTAGAGTTTCTCTTCCTACAGGCTTAGGGCTCGAGCTTCTTCCTCGGGGTCGCAGTCGGAGTCAGCTTCGAGTAATGATCTTGATGGTAACATATCTCGCCTGGGTTGAGCAAGCCCGGGGTGAATCCCGTGGACTCATGCTTGGACGTGTTGATGGAAAACATTATCTCGGGCAACCAGGCATTCCACTGTTTCTGTTTTCTACGGGCCAGTTGTGCGATGAGGTTTCTTATTACCTTATTTATTTGCTCCACCGGGTTGGCCTGGAGCGTGTATGGTGGCGTGAGCTGAGGTTTGATGCCGTATTCTGCGGCCAGGTCTTTCAAGAGCTTGCTGGTATATTGGGATCCGTTATCCGAGACGATTACCTTTGGTGTTCCAAAACGATACATTATTTTCTCCTTTAGGGCCTGGATTACCCTTGTGGCGGTAGCGGTACGCAGCGAATGGACCTCCACCCACTTGGTAAAACGATCTTGGAAGACTAGGCTACAGTTTGCTTTTGGATTACCTGGCGAGGGGTCCGATGAGGTCCTGAACCAGAACATCTTCTCGGCTGTCTGGCGTTGGCTGGGCTTATACTCCTGGCAAGTTGGACACAAACGTACGTACTTGCTAATATCTTGTTGCTTCCTTGATAATTAATGTTTTTGGTTTCTAGCGGCAGTTTTCGTCACCTCCAGGTATCATGCAGCGCGTTCGCCATTGCAGGACTTGGGCTCGCTGGGGTCTTGGGTCGCATAGTTTCTATAGTGGCTGAAAGCCTTCGGCCAGCTGTTTACCGACGCTTGCAACATTCCGATAAATGTTCCCATTTTCTACCTTCTTTGTGCTGAATGCTTCGGGCTCGTATTGCACCAGGTTGGTCATCTTTTGGATCCAGGGACAATTGGCTTCTGCTGGCTGGACTGCTACGGGGGAGAGACCTTTGGACCTTCTGGGTGCTCTAAACAGGGCATCCGATACATGTTTTAGTGCTCCGGTCCGATATTTCACTTAGAAATCATACTATTGCAGCTCCAAAGCCCATCATCGCAATCTGGCGGAGGGATTAGATAAGTTACGTAGCCACCTAAGGCTTTGGTGGTCTGTCACTACCTTAACGTAGTATCTCTTGTATTTATTGATGGCGAACACTACGAATATGCACTACACAGTTTGGGGGCTGAACCTGGTCTCGGCGTCAGTTAAGCAGCGACTGGCGTATGCGATTACCCTCTCTTGTCCCTCCAGCACTTGCATGGGTACTGCACTGAGACCGATGGTACTCACGTCAGTTTGCAGGACAAATAGGTCGGAAAAATTGGGACAGGGCTTTCTTTAGTTTGTCCAGGGCTTCTTGCTGCCTTTCCGACCATTTCAATTTGGCATCCTTCCGGAGAAGTTCGTTCAGGGGGGGGCCACATCTGGGCGAACCTTGGGATGAATTTACGGTACCAGGAGGCCATACCTAGAAGCCGTCCGATTGCCTTTAGAGTTTTAGGCTCCTGGGGAGGGGGGGGGCATTGGTTTTAATTCTGGGCCTATAATGCTATATAGGAACATTTGTATCGTGACCGATGCCGAATGCAATTTGAACGGCGTGACCTTCAATTGATACAATCTGCGGCCAGTATCCATGCTTCAGGTCTATGGTACTTATATATTATTTAAGATTCCATCTATGAAGGGGATGGGGTAGGTATCGGTTCGTGTTGCTTCGATTACCTTGCGTAAATCGATGTAAAAGCGACATTGTCCTGTTGGCTTTTTCACCAGAACAATCGGGGAGCTGAACGAATTGCGGGAGAGTTCGATCACTTCTTCTGCCAACATCTTATCTACTTAGGCGTCGATGGTGGCTTGCATGGCGGGATTTTTTGGATAATAATGCTGTTTATTGGGCCCTATGCTTTCTTTGAAAACGATTCGGTGTTCCAGTAGCGTGGTAGGGCCTCGGGTGCTCTGGAACTTCTTCACTGCTTTCTCCAGGAACCTGATTAAATAATTGGATTGCGCGGGGACCAGTGGCTGCATGGCTGCCAGCCCCTTGGAGTCTCTCAGAGTATGCAGGGCAACTTTGGTATCACCTAGCGTTATTACTTGGGCGAAAGGGGGGGGGGGTAATGGCTCGGTATCTTATTAGGTAATCCAACCCCAGAATGGCATCATTTAACATGGTATCGACGACACTGGCCTGTAGGCTGTACATTTGGTTATTAATAATCAGAGTGAGTTTGTACTGACCTTGTGTTTTAACAATTCGGCGATCGGCCAGTTGAACGCTGGTCGGACTTTGGTGTTGGTTCACTACGCCTTGTTGCTTTGGGAACCACTGGAGCTTCTTTCTAATATATGACTGGGCGGCTTCTGTATCGACTAAGACATTGAACGTTCTCCCCCTGATGACTACTCGCAGGAACAACCGGGCATCTATGGTGGCTACAGTAAGTTGGGAGGTCTAGGATTCTCGATAGAAGTTCTGGATGAGTCGGAAGCACTGGTACTGCTTGGGTTGCTGGAATCGACGTTTAGAGGCCCTGACCTTCTTTTGTCGAAGGCCCCTCGATATTCTCAAGAGCCGGGAGCTTTTTCCGGCTTCCTGTGCAATCCCGGGTTGGGGTGCCTTTTTTCAACGACAGGAACAGAAGAGCTTCGGAGTCTGCGGCACTGGAACTTCTGGTGGCCTCTTTGGTCATACCCCCAGCCGTTTTCTGTGCGACTGTAGGAAGCAGGCGTTGTGGTAGGATTTGGTAGGGGGATCGGCTGGTCCTTTACTCTTTGTTCGGGGGAATGCAGCCACGAGACGGGCGGAATCATAAAATTTGGGGAAGCGTAGCTTTCGCTCTCCTTGATCGGTATGCTGTCTCCGCCATGGATGTTTGACTCACCGGTCGGGGGATGAGGGCTGGAACGAGGCCTGTTTAAGCTGGAGGGCTTCATATTGAATCCGGGCAAAAATTTTCGTACATACGTTCCAATTCTTGCCGCTCATTCGTTACTCCATATCGCCACGGCAGAGTCTGAAGAGACGTGGTAAATTCGCCGTGAACTCCTTTTGGCCTTGAGTTCTGTGCCAAATCTCTTCGGCTATTCAGAATTGGAAGCTTGGGGGCAGGTACTGTGTCTGGGAGGCGTTGACAAAGTTTTTCTAGCTTCTCTACTTCTGTTTGTTGTTCCTGGCCCACTACAGCACTTTTCCTTGAAATAGCTTGAGCAAGGCCGTGAGAACTTCTTGTTCCTGAAATTGGTAGCAGGTCGATAGCTCTTCTATGATTTTGAAGAAGGAAATCGAATCGGAAGAGCCGTCAAATTTGAGTCCCCACTTGCGGATGCTATTGTTAAGGCTGGGGATCCTGGAGCTGGTGTGTCTGTCAGTTCTCCTACTTATTCTTCACCTGGATTTTCGGCTAGACTTTCCCCCCCCCCCCCCCCCCCCCCCCCCCCTCTTCCTCGGGGGGCCTTTCCGGCTCTTCTTAAGGGGCTGGTGTTCTGTCGGCACTTTTCCGGTCTCATATACTGTGAACAGACTTTATATAATATGCAAATTGAAACTTTAATTACTAACTAATTGTATTTCAGCCTTTCTGGTAACTCGGGCGCCTCGTAGATGCTGGGAACGGCTAGTGCATTTAAATTTTCTGTTTATACATTTGAGTGCTAGTCTATACTTCTGGCCGTCATGTAATGTTGACCAAATTTTACTAATTTTTGCTTTGATGATTTTTACAGTTGATTGCAAAGTTTAGTTTTGATTCATTAATTGCACCAGGATAAGCTCAGTTGTCCAAGATTTCTTTACTCAAATGTATAAAACACATGAATAACAATATAGAAATAAATAGTATATTGTGTTTAAATTATTACAAAATAAGACTTAATTAGGGTATGTAAAAATATATACAAATATTATACAAGCAAAATCCTTTCTTGGGACTCGATCTGCATTTGATGCCTCTGGCCAGTCTGCAACCCAATATACACGTCTGCTCGGTTGGTTACTTCAAGACCGAATCAAGGTAAATCCGGTGGCCCATAGCTTCAACGACGTTTCTTAAACAGATTGTATTCGTACCAGGAAATGTCGTTTGTTTATGCACTCTGGTAAATGCGATGTAATTATGTGTATTACGGTGTTAGTGACATCCACGGTTAGTACAGTTGGCGATGCAGTTCCTGATGATTCTCTGAAGGTTAGATACGGATCGCTCAGGGCGAGGAAATCTAGAAATGTACCTCTTCTAACTAATGTCCAACAATTGACGGCCGTGTTAGCTGCGAGCTCTAGAGGTTGCCTGCGATTTTTACTGGAGAGTTGGGCTGCGACAGGTGCATGGGAAGTGCGTTTGGTCACGCTGTTGAACGGAAAATTCCTTGTTTATAAGTAAGCTGGAATCTAGGTTTAGTTTGAAAGGTAGAGATCGATAGAGCCGGTGTCGCTTCGGCCCGTATCGGATATCAGGGGGCAGATAGATTTAACAAGTAGGGCCGTGGTGGTGTAGTTCTTTGCGCACCGCTGATTGGCGTCGTCTTATCTTATTTTTGAGCGTTTGGGCGATGTAAGCGTGGATTGTGCGTGTATTAGCCATGGACGAATTTTAATACACTATTTAATGTAAAAAGTACACATTTGTTTCACAGTTGCCGAGTTATAAGGGTTTAAACCGTGAGCGAGCGTCAAGTATTTTTTTGGTATTTTGACATTGTACTGATCAGTACGTCATCTGCGATTCTTAAGTGACTCAGAAACTTGCCATCCATTCTGATACCCTTTTCCTGCTACTGCAGGTTCTTAAACACGTCTTCGAGGGCCAGTATGAACAGTGTGACCGAAATGGGGTCTCCTTGTCTCACTCCTCGTTTTATTTTGATACTGTTAGTGACGGTATCTTCATCAACCTTAACGCACATCGTGGCATTTTCGTATACGTGTTTTAATAGCCTCGTGTATCTAGAGTCTATTCTTGAGTTGTTCATACCCTGTAAGGTGGCCCAGGTTTCGATAGAATCAAATGCCTTGTGGTAGTCTACAAAGGCCAGGTGGTAAGAGATATTGTATTCCGTGCATTTTTCAAGTACGGTTCGAATAGTTTGAATATGATCAATGGTGCTGAAGACTTTTCTGAAGCCAGCCTGTTCTTCCGGCTGGTAGAAGTCTAACTTGTTGCTCAGTCTATTAGTTAGTATTCTTGTAAGCAATTTATATAGTATTGACAAAAGACTGATCGGACGGTAGTTTTCCAAGTCAGAGCTATCCCCATTTTTATACAGAATGATAAACTCTGCGTTTTTCTACATTTCGGGAATTTTCCCTTCTTCGAGACATTTATTCATTAAAATTAAGATAACTTGTTGTAAGATTCTGCCTCCAGCTTTCAACATTTCACTTGTGATCCCATCTTCTCCTGGAGCTTTGCTTGTTTTCATTTGATTCAGCGCTACTTTCAACTCGTTCTCACCTACTTCAGACAATTCTTCAGATCCCACGTTAGTTATTGTCTGCGTGTTTATTAGTTCTTTGTGTGTTTGTGTTGACTGACTATAGAGCTTTGAATAAAAATGCTCTATTACTTTTAGAATTTCTCTTTTCTCTCTCACAAGATTTCCTCGATCGTTCTTTAGTTTCAAGTTTCCCTCGACTCTTGTTTGCTCTCAAAACTTTCATATTCATGTTATCTTTAATCAGTTCCTCTATCAGTAGAGTATTATACCTTCTTAGGTCTTTTCCGATCTCCTTCTTTACTTGTTTGTGTAATTCTTGATATGCTGGTGCTTCTCTGTATAATTTTCTTCGAAACTGAATAAGGTTTTCTGTTTCTTTACTTATTTTGGATTTTCTTTTTTTCTTCGTTCTGTAGCAGACAGTCTTTATTGCTACTTGGATACTGCTTTTTATTTTAGCGGATAGTTCGTTTAAGCTTAGTTCTTCTAGATGTTCTGTAGGGTTTAGTTTGCTTTCGACTATTTTGTTAAATTCTTCCTCTTTACTCTTGAGTACTGGCATTGATGGTTTAATATTTCTTTCCATGAACTTCTTACGTTCTATACGGGTGTTAATGGCAAACCTTGCTCGGACTAAACGGTGATCATTTCCGGTGTTAAATTTACTTAGCACAGAAACTTCGGAGCAGATACTTTTATCCGATGCCAGAATATAGTCAATTTCATTTTTAACATTTCCTCCAGGGCTCCTCCACGTCCACTTCCTTTGTGGGGCTTTCTTGAAAAATTTATTCAGGCAGTAGATGCCTTCTCTACAGAGGAAATCGATTCGCATTTGTCCTCTCGGATTTTGATTACGAAGGCCATGTTTACCAATATAAGATGGATCTGAAGTGTTTCGTGGCCCTATCTTGGCATTAAAGTTCCCTAGTATTATTTTAAGATTACATTTTTCTGAGCTTATGAGGTCTGAGCTATTGTAGAATCGCCGAAGCTAGACGATTAATTTTTGACATTTTATGAAATATTGTTTGTTCTTTATAATTGCTGCAATATATTATGATTTTTGAGGGTAATACGATGATGAAAATAAAAATATATCTTTTTTGGTTTCTGAGCTACAGAAGGAAAATTCAAATTTTAATCAACATTTCTATTCGATGTCACAGTTCATTTGATTTTCAAAATATCAAAAGAGAAAGTAAACAGTTTTAAATGCAAGTTGTAGATAGCTTTGATAACATAATTTGGCATATGCTTTTACCATTACAAATCTAGAGGGTAATTAAGTTTGTTCTAAAAATTATAGATGTTATTCCTGAGATTATTTGCTGAAGAAAAGTTTATTTGTTTAAACGGTTTTTGTGTGTATTGATGAATATAAGGAGCACAAATAGTAGTAACCCAGTATACTTTTCTTGAAATATGTAGTTTTATTTTAAATGCTGTTGTAGTTGATGTGCACATTAACTAAAGAGTCCGTTAGAATATATTGTTTATTTACATTCACACTACATGATTACAAAATAATAACAAATTATTATAGCACTGAGTTCGTGATCCTCGAGTGGTACGTAGCTTCCTTTTGGCGTCAATGAGCTTGGCATATGGCAAATCTCATGGGGTCGCTTCAGTAGACAAGCTTCACATAGCATGAACGCAAGGTTGCTAGACCAAGTTAGGCTATAAAAACACCAAATGTGGTTGTCCAATCTAGTCAGGCTATGGAAACACCAATTAAGATTGCTGAGTCTAGCCAAGTTATAGAAACATCGGCTGTGACTGCATATTTGAGTTGGTAGATTGTTTTTTTATACTGTTTGAACGATGGCCAAGCGTGGGTTTAGCCAATGACGCCAAGCTGGAGCGGGGTAAAAACCCTGGACGCATGGGCGATGTGCGCGCAGCAATAGTGGCGGGGTGGTCTCATTTGCTAAGAATTATTGAACTGCTCGGACTCCTACACTGTTATTGAATTATGATTTTAAAGATTATTTATTTGATCTGTTTCTTAAACCTGTCGATTGAGAATACAAAAGGTTTTGATTACCTATCTGGAACTGTGGTTATACATATAATGGAAAAACACAGATAATAATAAAATTGATTTTATACATTTAATTTTTAATTATCTTTTTATACTTTAAAGGATGGGGACCCGCAAGAACAGTCTTTGTTTAGCTGTAAATTACTGTATGAGCAAACTGTTACTAAGCAAAGAACATCAGTATCGTGCGTATATTTCCCCTTTGTGACAATTGGCTACATAATTTGATTACAGTTTTATTTTATTTGTTTGTTCAAGTAATGAATACCTAGGTAACAAAAACATTTAGTAATTACTTATTTTTATTAATATTTTACAAAATATAAAAATTACATCAAATATTATATGTTTTAATATCAAATAATTTACGTAAATATAACTATGAAGCGAATAAATAAACATTATGAGTGTACATGTTCACGTGAATATGATATTAAAAACATGCATTTAAACTAGTGCTGTGCATTCGATTCATTTGTAGGTGGTGTGTAGTTCATATACTCATGGAAATCATCAGAATCAGACTCTCTATTATGTGAAACACTTGGTGTATTTGATTGGAAGTTCATGTAATTTTTTTTAATCTGCTCCTTTCCTTGACCAGTCTTCTCATTAAGATCTAAATAAAGTGGTTGATCAGTGGCGGCTTCTATTGGGATTGTGATGTTTGAATTGTCTAATCCTAAAATAGCAGATGTTTGTTAAAAATGTTTTGATAATTCTACATAGCTTATAATATAATGTAATATTTTGATTTTTTTTCTGATTAAAGTTACAAAATATAACTTTTCGAGAAGTCTAACAGTGACATTTACATACGTTGAACAGGTAAACCTGAAGGTGGAAACTGAATATAATACATGTCAGAAGCTGAGGCAGTATCCCGTGGAACAGGTTGAGGGGGCCGCTCCTAAAATAAATAGGTTTTAGAATGCATTCTTAATTAATTCATCTTTATTTACTTCAATTGTAGGGAAGGTATTGCTTTTTGCTGAAAATTTAATTGGATGGAATGGTCGTGGTGGCGGTGGAACTGTATAATTTAAATTTATTATGGCTTTATTCAATTCATTTCGAAAATCTTCGTCATGTGTGCTACCTAGTATATTCTGAAACAGATAGTGTTATAATAACTATTTTCAAGCGAATGTGATATTATTTTTACCTTTCTCTCCTCATGGTCAGAATGTGTACCACTGTCTCCAAGACTACATCCACTAATAGTGCTCATTCGCCCTGAAGATCCTGAACCTGTAGTAATGAAATATGTATCGTTAAGGAAATTTTATTTAACATTTCTAGAGATATAATTCAACTTACTTGAAGTACTTTGTAAACTTAAGCTGCTTATAGGTCTTCGACTTTGTGTAGGTGTAAATTGTATACTTGATGTTGGAGTGCATGCCGGAGTAGATAAAGTTGGTGTAGGAATTTCGAGTTTAGCATCTTCTTTAGACTTTCCTCGGAAAAACAGCTTTTTAACTCTTTCAAACGGTGTTGCCTTTTTCATACTGTTTTTCATTTCTTGTTGAATTTTTTCATATCTTAGTCTCATTTCATTGAGTTGTTCTTGTTTTTCTTTGAAGGACTTCTGAACATCATTACGATTTTTCCATTCCTCCACTAATGTTTCTACTTGTGATATTGAA
This sequence comes from Agriotes lineatus, assembly GCA_940337035.1. Taxonomy (NCBI): domain Eukaryota; kingdom Metazoa; phylum Arthropoda; class Insecta; order Coleoptera; family Elateridae; genus Agriotes; species Agriotes lineatus. The sequence goes on along the minus strand of CALNHX010001773.1, from coordinate 58,236 downwards.
TGAACATTATTTTTAAAATCATTTATAATCTCTAGTAATTCTTTTTGTACTTTGTCCTCACAAACCTCCAAGATTTTTTGCTGCACAGATGGGCTTGTCTGTCTTTCACTTGCTTCCTTTTTGCCGCTTGTACTGGGTGCGTTTAGATTTAAAGTTAACTTATGAGAATTTTTAATTGGATTTATGGATGAACTGGATGGCTCATTATCCGATTTTGCTAAAATAATCAACACCATTGAAAACATTAGAAATTATATGAAATAAACATACAATTCATAATCGTGATAAGAATATTAATATCCGCTTTTCTTACCTGCTACATTCATAGTCATGTATCCGATTGGGGGTTCCTCTTCACTAGTTGGGGATGGCAGTGTAGGGTTGAATGGTTTTGGGGGTGGACATTTTTTGTATGTATTATTTATTTCCCGAGGTGTCAAGTAACCACTTTCATCCTCATCTGAAAAGGATTTACATCTTAATAGGCACAGCTTTCGAAAAGAATAAATAATAAAGATTTGCTTCCATTTTTAGATGAGTCAGAATATGAATGACAAAAATGGACTGAAATGAATTTTAGAAAAAGTAATAGCAAGAGTATACCTTCATTTGGTTGTTTGGACTGCATACTCATTTCCTTCAATTTTTCATATACATTTTTGAATTCGTTCATTTTCTGTAAAAAATAGAATAAACATTTAAAATACGATAGGAAACGAAAAAAAAAAGCATTTACCATGTAACCACTTAAAATATGTGCCAGTTCAGTATGTCCTGCATTTTGTGCGATTTCTGCTGGTGTCAAATCACAAGAATTTCGTATGTCACATGCCATATCTCCACCAGGACAATCTAATAATTGAATAGCCAATTTTTCTAAGCCGTATCTTGCAGCAAAGTGTAATAATGTTGGATATTCTTCATGACCTAAAACATAACTGATATAAGTAAATTATAGTGCAGAAGTCATTCTGAACTTACCATGTCTGTGAGTGTATATACTGGGCCCAATTAATGTAGTTGACTGACTAAGCAGATTAAAGCTTGGAGGTAAATTTTTTTGAAACGAATACACAAGGCAGGTATCCATGTGTTCTTTATTAGCTGGACTAAAACCTAAGGCCTAAAACAGTATACAATATGTAAGTTTGTGAATTAAAACTGTAAGCAACTACAAAAACTAGTGCAGTATTGATTAATCTTTCAAAGCACTTGATTGTCAAAGGGTTTTTACCTGACACATAAATTCCACTGGATTTTCACTGGAGCGTAAAATCTGTTCAAGTTCTCTGAGGCGGCTCTCACACTTGATCGGACTACTGCCAATAATGCTGCCATTTTTCTCAACTAGTATATGAACAATAGCTGATACTTCTGTGCAACTGTCTGGTATGGTTATTTTTAGGGTGTAAGGATTGCGACGTTTAACTGATTTTAATTCAACTATTTCGTTGTTTCTTTCAATTGAAACTTTTACAATATCTTCACGTTGTAGAGGATGAGTTAAGATTATTACAACACTGCTGTGCCCCTAAATATAAAAATATAATAATTAAAATTAAATGCACTAATAAAAATGTTATACCTGTCGGACTTTTTTTGGTAAAACGGAAAAGAGTGATTTTTGCTGTGGTGATACTGAGGTTTGTTGTTTCCACACTCTTGATAAAATTGAAACAGCAGTTCCCAAAAATTCTTTGGTGAAATTTTCATCTTGATCTAGGCCTACACTTAAACGTTGCCATTGAGAATATGTTGTCAAAGCTGAAACAATTATTATTAATCTTATTACCTACATGCACACTTCTATGTTGGACAGCAAAAGTTGCTGTAGAATTATTTAAGTATATATTACCATTTCTATGTATGTCACTGAGATCGTCATCAGACACTCCTAGAAGAAGAGCTAGTGTTCGATCAGGTATTATTAATTTTCCTAATTTACCAGCAGAGGTGGGATTCCATGAAATGTGCTCTAAGAGACTTGGACATACCACTATCAATTGCAACTTCACACCTGCTGTTCTTTCTTGTATTAATTTTATATCTGTATTTGTTTCAATTACTTCTTCTGCACCAAGGTGATAAATTCTATAACAAGTTAATGCCTTAATTATATTAAATAATAAAATAATGTTTTAAAGTCAGCCTCAAATATGTATTTTTTTTATATACATAAATAATATATTAAATGATAGAATGTGATGTGTTTCTCTTAATAAGCATATGTTGTATGTTGTACTTACTTGAAAGGTTTTCGATTAGCCTGTTTACATATATGTTGAAAATAGGAATTGAAGTAATCCACCCAGAGTGTGGCAGCAGAACTTTGTTTTATTGATATTATGAGTATATCATCCATATCTCCTCGTTTGGCGAATGGTTCTGAAAATAATAAAAGCAATATTAAAATATTCAGTTAAATATAGTCAATACAAAATGACAAATTATATAATAACCTTTATAATTACTAATTGCCCACATTAATCAAAATACCTAACACTAATTCTAATGAATATTTAAAAGTGTAGATTTTATTTCAGAGAAAAACATTTTGAATAATTTTTATTGGAATAGTTAGTATTGCTGTTTTTGAATCATTAGTTATGTTGACACCTACCTATAGGGTGTATTATTACAGATAGAAAGAACTTCAAATACAAAAAATGTAAGATTTTATTCGAACCCCCAGAATCTTTTACCAGAGAAAACAAAGAAGCATAACCGAACTTTCTAACAGACCTGAATTTGATTATAAAAAATATCTAGTGAACAGCCTGATTTATTTAAAAACTCTTTTAGTGATTTTTTAGGATTTTTATAAGACTAACAATTTTTCTGGAAAAATAAAATACATTATGATAAAAAACACTTTTCTGTTAAGTGTGCCATGCAATATAATTGATTGCAATTGTGACAAAATCATCTTCCAATATTTCTTCAGATTTTCATGTTTTGACATTCCTAGACGACAAAGAAAATATGTTTTTTCAATTCCGTCTGATGAAAATGGGACCCAACAGATACAGGGTGAACATCGTCAAGTCAGTGCTTCGTTAACACAGCCAAAAGCAAACATAATAATTCGGCGAACATGACGGGCTGATATAAGCGTTTGACTAGCAATGGAATTCCGCTGGAGTTCCGTTCATATCCCACCGGCAGTATAGTTTTTTTTGCAAATTGAAGTAATACAAATTACTACGTGTTTCTTTCTACAGTGTCAATATTATTAGCAACATTAAGATACTTGTACCTATTTTGTACCAGTAGCTAGTAAATTTTGTATGAATCTTTGTTTCTTGTAAGCTATATTCAATAGCAGTTTCATATATTCTTCGTAATCACTACATTAAAACAGGCAACCGATATGCATTCTTTGTAATTCCATTATGCTGCATTGCACCTATATAATAGCTATTTATGCAACAAGTGCTAAAGTCGACTTTTATGCGCGAGACATGAAAATTATGAAACGAAGCCGAAGGCTGAGTTTCATAACATGTCTCGCGCATAAACGACTTTTAGCACGCGTTGCATACAATATTTTATCTACGACCTTAATTTTACCGTTATTAATCTATAAATATCGATTTAAGAAAGGTTCGCATCTGCGACGCTGCGTCATAATGAATAGTAGCCTACGCCGCTGGCGATTGTTTGGCCACGCCCGTGCTGTCAAGGTGAGTTACGAAATGTAATTATTGATACTCCACATATGACTGTATTCATTACATAACGCTTTAATTATTTCAAAAACGCTTTACCTGTAACGCAAGAAGCAACTAGAATAGCTTTACAACTTCACTTGCAGTTCGAAATTTTAGTTTTGAACCTCGCTTCACTTTTAGCACATGTGCTAAAAGTAAACAGCTGATTTCTTTAAACACGGTAAACTATAAAACGTCACTTTTAGTGAAACAAGCTAGCGCTAAAAGGCCTACTTTTAGTAGTGGTCGTAGATAAAAATTATTGCTTACATATTTTCAAAACTTCAAGTTCAAGTTCCGAGTAAAGCCCTTTACAGATTTTTTACACAAAAATTATTAGCTTTCAGAAAAAACTAAAAGGTTTTTAAAGAAATCAGGCTTCCTAGTACATATTTTTGCATAATCAAATTCCTGTCCATTAAAAAGTTCTACTATAACCATCCTCTTTAAAAGGGTTTATTTGCGAAATGTTTTATGTTTCAACGTCACATATAACGTCCTTCAGTTTGTACAATACTTCATGAAACACACTGTATATATAATAAGTTCGAATTTGCGTTTTTAAGAAACCTGTTCAATTTTTACTCTACCAGTATTTTTATCATTAACAAATAAGCAAAAAACTATCCTATTTTCTATAATTAATTGGTTTTGACGTATTAATAATGCATGGCCTTTCACGACATCATAGATGTTCATGCTTATAATTTATATTTAAATGTGAGAATTTCAAAAACAGTTGGAGCAAATCCCCATTAATATAAGTATTTTCGGAATCGGGAAAATAAGTTCTTCAAAAAGTTTTAAAACTATAAGTACCGGGTAACCAATTTCAAAACCGAACATAGCAAAAGCATGATATATGACAAAAGTTAGTAGAAACATTTAATTTAATTTAACAAACAAGGTTTCCTAGATCAGAACTTTAAATCATAGAGGGGGGGGGGGGGGCAGGCTTAAAAAATCAATTACGTTGTTTACTAAAAATTACAAAGTTGTTATAATTATACAGTTTTGAAACCGGTATAGGGGTTTCCATTTAAAAAATCTAATGTCGGTGGTATTTTAGTATTTTATAATATTCATTTGTTTTCTCATGTAACAGATTCCAGTGGTTTGAATAAAACTTTACACCTTTTGTATTCAAAGTCTTCTTCTAGCTCTAACAATAACTTACCTACAGCTAAGTGTAAAAATAAAACTTTGTACGTACACAAAACATGTTTGGCTATCATATTACAAGTACCTACGTAACTTCAAATTTTAGCAATATAAGTTTCATATAGAATATTTAGTTTTTAAAAATTTGTTTTATAAAGGGGCTTACATGAAACTTTCCTCGCGCGAATTGCAAATTTGCAAATACAAACAAACATTGCGGTCGCTGGAATTCAAACTCGCACTGCTAAGCGAGCGGTCACCCAGGCGAATTCCGTTTACTAATTGCTAGTCCGATGCTTTAACCGCTAGATTCGCTTTTGGCTATATTATAAATGAGTTGATTGCTGCACATTTCTGTCCCGTTGACGATATTTACCCTGTATTTCTTGGGTCCCATTTTGATCAAGGGTAGAAACATAAGCAATGTGCGGATTATTACTTTTATCTATTCCTGTATTTGAGCAAAAATACACAACATTTTATTTTTTAATGTGCTCACCCTGAACATATTTGACCGAAAGTCTATTAAGTTTTGAGCGAGGTAGACATTCGTACGCAAAATATCGTCTTCATCCAACAAATAGTTTTTGAGTTTTACTGCCAACAGACAGACAAGCAGACAGACGGACAGACAGACAGACGAGCAGACAGACGAGCAGACAGACGGACAGACAGACAGAATTGAGAAAACATGTTTTTCGTCATCTAGGAATCCTGAAACGTGAAAATTTGAAGAACTCTCGGAAGATGATCTTTTTACGATTGCAATATTAGATGGTATACGTAAAATATGCTCAATCATAAAGAGCTTAACTAATATGAATCAGTGTGTCTGGAGTTGATGCATTTGTCATTCTACCAAAGTATGAACATTTATACTGGTACATATTTATTTATAATAGTTAGCAATTAGAAGGACATTTGGAAAGTTGTCATTTTGTTAATTTAAAACTAAGCATGTAAACGCAAAGGGGGTTACTTCTTCCCTATAAGCTTAATAACTGCGTTGTCAGTTGTCAATACATAAATAGGCAGAATTACTAGTATTCATAATTCAACATTTCAATTTTGTTTTTGAGGAGAAAAGGATGTAAAAACTAAAAAATTTATTAAAATGACAAATTTGCCACTTAATTTTTATATTAAAATTGCAAATTTAATTTAAAACGTGTTTTTATCATTCCATACCCCCATACAAAATATGACCTACAAATAGTTTTTCTGGTATTAAAGATAGGTTAGACATTTTAGAATTTGAAATCTGCCGGAATATGAGTCTATAACTCTGTTTATAATTGTATTTAGCAACTGGTGGTAAATCTTATTCATTAACGCGAAGACGATTTTTTTTCTCGAAAATATTAAAGGAAAGTAGACAAGGGAAATATTGGCACATTATTTAACCAGATATGGCGTTTCTTTGTTAAAAAATATATATTTGTATTTTAGTTTATATACAACGACCAAATAAATTGATAATACAGAAATAAACTTGATGGTTAATATATCTATATTGACAGAATAGAAAAAATTCAGAACAAGTTTGCTAAATATCTGAAACATAATTCAATTCAATTAAATCAGAGGCAGCAGAGCTTACAGTCAAGACGAAAATTGTTGGACTTATGTGTTTTATTTAAACTTTTTAATGAGAAAATCGACTGTCCAGACTTATTATCTGAATTTTCTCTAAAAGTTCCATCTAGGCCAACGCGAAGCAATGACGTTTTTGCTCTACAATTCAAAAATACGAACGCTGCAATCAATTCTCCGGTTTATCGTTTGTCTTGGTACTATAATTATTACTGCAAATTTCCAAATTGTCCTGATTTATTTAATTCAACCTTCACAAATTTTAAGTATAAAATGTCTCAGCTGGTATTTTTAAACTGATTTTGCTTTTGCGAATTACGGCGTCTCGGGGTGCTATGGGGGTCAGGGCGTGTCGCCTAGCCTACACGCTGGTGCGTTACATTTTATTTCCATGGCACCTTGAGTCTTTTCATATTGTTAGTGAAAGCCATATCACATATGCTTTTTACTTCTCCTGCACTCCTCTCCTACATGTTTTAGTTTTTAATATTTATTATTACTATTACTATTCATGTATATTTTATTGCATTCACTTGTCATTGGTACCAAACTTGTGCTTTTTTCATTGAATGGCATGACTTTCAATGTAATATTATAATTATAAATCTATGTAGTGGTAAATTGTAATTGGGTTGATGCTTTTGCTTGTCAACCTGTTATTTACCCAAATAAATAAAATAAATAAAATAAAAAAATAAAATAAATAAAATATAAAGCAAATGTGCAATTTTAATTCACAAATGGCCATTATTTGAAGTAATGTTTATCAACATTATCAAACAAGAATTTTTTGAGTTTCACTCTATTTTACCCTCAGATTTAAATGATAACTGTCCGGTAAAATATTATGCTACAGTTTTACTAAAATATAAAAACCAGCTACGATATCGTGGAAATATGAGCGTAAATTGCAGTTTAAAATATTTTGGTGCAAATTATTTACAAAGTAAAATAAGTACCATATATTTTCCTTTAGTTGTGATTTATGATTTATGTCTATTTTAGATACAAATTATAACGCACGCGACTTTGAAATCATTTATGTTCTTGAATTTAACTATTTACCCTAGAAAAATGAATTCCGTTAATTAGAGATTTGTGGTCTTAATGTAACAAAATTATAACTTACATGTGAAATGTGAATTTAAGATCAGTACAAACGGAAAGACAAATAAATTTTTAAGAAATTTATTACGATTAGAGCGCATCAGCATCGCAGGCATTAGCGCTCGGTACGGAACTACAAAACATGTAAAGAAAGATAAACAAATTAACTTTATCAGCAATCAAGACGATTATAAGTAGAGCAAGGATAGTTATGCATTTGCATGTTGCATGCATAAATGCATATTTTTGACATGTTTTAAGTAGAGTGCATATTTAGCAAATATAATATAGCATATTGCATGGAATTTTTGATTATGTAATTTTGTGGATTGTAAAGGGTCAAGTATCGAACTTGCATACCTTCCTCTTATTAACAAAGAGTTAGTTAGCGTTGTTTGTAAATTATGATTCACAAAATATTTCTCATTTTTACCTAGAACAAGTTGCTCAAAAGGAAGGTTATAAGAGGATTTGAATTTCTCATTTTTACCTAGAATAATTTGCTTGTAAACAGGTAAAGAGGATCAGGCTTTCTTCCGTTTTACAATAGAACAGTGGGCTTAAGGAACTTCCGGATATACCGGGTGTCCGTCCTCAAAGTCGAACATAGGCGATTAACATTGCATTGAACGTTTGTGCCGATTCCTGCTCGCCAATTCAACTTACAGGGAAGGTAATGGTATCAATGGAAAGATAAAATTATTACGCATCAAATGATATCAATAATAATATTCAAGATGCGATTTTTATTTTAAAATATTAATTTAAAACTTGAGAATTTTTAAATATACCATGCATTGCTTCTCAAGTTCGATAGCATTTGTCAAAAAAAAATGGTAATTGATTGGTGTAAATCAGGTATTTTCTGTCACCGTCTGTTAAAATTATCTACAGAAAAATGAATTATTTCAATGAAGAACGAGTGAATGCACTAATGTTAATTCCCTATGTTCGACTTTGAGAATGGACACCCACTATGTTGTATTTTAAATGATAACAATAGAAAATCAAATAATTCTGTAATGGAAAATATGATGTTGCAGAAATTGTAAAATTTAAATTTGCTCAAATAGCATCCTGTGATGTTCAAAGCATTTTCTCGGAATATAAATATATTTTTTCGTTGACCGTTTATTAATTTCAATATTAATGAATTATTTTTCCTAAAAAAGGATGCATTAATAGATGTCATTAATACACTGTTTTTGATTAATACACTCTTTTTCATTAATGAACTGTTTTTTAAAAAAGGATGTATTAATAGAGCCATTAATACACTGTTTTTGATTAATACACTCTTTTTCATTAATTAAATCTTTTTGTGATTGTGACGTTTTGATGATATTTTGCATGGAGGATAGTTGTATTAATCACATTAGAGTACTTGATATAATTATTTTATATTAATATTCACAACAAAATTAGTAATACTGCAATTTTACAAATTTTTTCACCACAAAAAAAGATTTTGTGGTCAACGAAAAAATGTTGTAATCAACTCGTTTGTTAATGGGCGATTAATAATCTCAACTATTAAAGGCACTCACTCGCTATCGCTCGTTCGTGCTTTAAACAGTTTCGATTATTAATCGCCTGCATTAACACACTTGTTGGTTAAATAACTATTAAACGAGACAAGTCTTGGATTTATATTTGAAAATTTAAAGCAAATTTTAATTATAAAATGTTTACATTAAATTATGTAGATTGCTTAGTTTTAGTTAGATTTTTATATTTAACTATGTGTTTAGCTTAAGTGTCGTTGTTTTTTCTTGTGTATTATGTAACCGCAAATACAAAAATTAATATTTACTGCAAATTATAATTTTTAAAGTGCATATCAAAGTGCATATTTTATATATGTTTCGTGCATAAGTGCATGCATATTTATTCATTTTATAGTGCATAACTATCCTTGCTCTAATTATAAGTAACCTTTGTTGTATTTAGATAGGCAATGTAGTAAATAAGGACAATTAAATAATAGTAATCTCAAAAAGAAAATTACAAGAATTCTTAATAGTCCTACTTTAAATCTTAGCGAACATACTGCGAAATTTCTTCTGAAAATAAATGACAAAACGCACTTTTAGAAGAAAATGTACCAACAACTTCTCTCAGTGAATCCAAGGCATCGTGCAGACCATAAATATAAATTAGAAAGAAAATTGATCAAATGGCTGTGTACACTACGGTGTCATTCCTTCATAGGCGTGCAATATATTCGGCCGAGAACTAACAAAGTGTATAGGTTGAGTATACTGATGTTAGTTTGATAAAATTTTATTATTTCTCTTAGTAGTGTAATTTATTAAGAAACTATGTAGAGATAAAGATACAATATTTTTAATTTTATCCTATATCTCTTTCCTCAGTGTTCTTTATTTGCCAAGACTTAACTAAAGTAAATAAACAAGTTAAATTTATAAAATTGAGATAGACTTAGATTTCGCGAAATAGTGAATATTAAAAAATTTAGAAATATTTGCAATTGAAAATGAGAATATTTGGAATTGATAGCGACGATTTATCGTCGTTTTCCATTATGAAATTATAAGTTACCATCTACGAACGTCAAACAGCAAACTTAGATCGATAGGTTTCGAGGGATAACTTAATTATTCTCCAGATATTTAACTTTTGCAATTTCTAAAGTAAATTAATTTTTGTGGTTTCCCATTAAAGGGCGTCAATGTTTCGCCTTTCGTTATTTGTGATTTTCGGTTTAATATTGCCGCGTGTTGGCATTAATTTATTTTTTAGAACAAGTTGATGCTCTTAAGGCAGTGTGGTAGCTTAATCATAAGATATGAGACCTAAATTTGAAGTGATTATATCCTTGTTATACGCCTTTAGCTGAATTAATGAAATAAACTGGGACGTAATTTTTTAAAACAGTGACGTGTAAGATGAAACTGGAAAAATAGGCGGGCAAAGTATTAACAGAATAAATTTGTTTGTTCAAAGATGCTATAAATAAAGCACGATGTAATATTCAACTGGAAAGGCGTTTAAGCTTTTAAACCAAATCGTTAAGTTTCCCAAAACAGGAAAAATCTTTATTAAAATTACTGTCTGTGACATCCTAGATAAAATTATTTATCTTATTGGACATTCGATAACTTATTAGTTTACAAATGCAACAGCTTCTTCAGAATGTTTCTAAATTAAAAATAATATAAACATACCCAGTTCCAACTCTGATTCATTTTCGAGATCGCTAATACCATCGTCTAGATCCATTGTTGAATGTTTTGCTTTGCAACAATTAACTTTGTCGCGGCAAATTCAATTTCGGCGCACTGTTATTAGCAACACATTTAACAAAGTAAATCACAGATAAGGTTGCTGGTGGTGTCTGATTCATGCAAATGTCTTCTACAGGAACCAGGAGGGTGACACGCAGCGTAATTGTTACAATACCTACACCTACATGGCACTGCCAACTTTAGGGTGTGTTAACAAACGGTAGTTTATAATAACACACTGTGTTTAGAGCTCGTGCGATATGATTTACGCATTCTGTAGAATATACTAGGAGCTTGTTCACAGGGAGGAAGTCCCGACCCAAGATGATAACATGTAATTGTGAAAGGCAGAGGCGTATTAGAGTTTTTGTGGATCTAACAAATACGAAATTTACGTGCATCGTCTGTTGGTTTGAGTTAGAAAGAATGCGTTGGATGAATGTATTAATGTTTTTTTTTCAAGCAGTACAGGATGGCACAAAAGTATTATAACATTTTTACTGTGTACATATAACAAAAATGTCAAAATCATTTAGTATTGCTGTCAACTATAACAATGTAGCTTTTCCAATAAGGTGTATCTTTGGTATAACGAATTATAGTTGAAATATTTTATTTTCATTTGTGAAAGCCCTGATGTCTGAGCTTTGATTGGGCATATTATGAATTTCATGAAAATGTATTTAACTATGACATTATTATTTTTAATGAAGAAATAATCTAACCGAATACCATTCGAGTTTTTGTATCTTTGTATGTCAGAGAGATCCTACGTTTACGTCAAACTTTTTTTCTGAATTTGAAGTATTGGTATTGGTATCAAGCGATTAAAATTATCTGAAGACGGTCCATAAAGCTTATTTATACGTACTCAACTAAGGCACCGCTCGTTTCCACGAGCAGGTCTCACACATCGAATGTCAAGATAACCCTGATAACCAAGATTCTAGTATTCTGATAATCTTAACAGACGCACCCGCCTTTATGCACTTCCTTTGTGAGTGTTTGGCTTTTACAAACGGCTCTGTACTCAGTCAGGTTAATTAAAATAGCGTCCTCGAGCATCGGAAGAATATGATTATACCGGTGATAAATGTGGGTTTTCCGCGGAAAGATTTAATTGAATTTTCAACATATCTGTATAATATACATACATGTACTTTCCCGTCGCGTCGTTAGGAAGTGCTATAAGTACATTTGAAGGGGAAAAAGAAATTTCCTCTTGTAATTCAACAGTAGGATATGTAAACAGTTCCTTGTTTATGCAGTTCGAGAGCGGGAAGTCTGTATCTTGAACAATGAAAAATATTGACTGATTTCCAAACGATGACCTTTTACAGCTCAATTTATTTATAAGTATAGTGTTTATTATCCGTATTTCCTAGAAATCCAGATACATGTTCTCTGAATCTCTATCTCTTTAATGTTCTGTATTTGTTCATACAGCGTTGTATTTTTCCAAAAAGGTAAGAGTATAAGATTTGGAATCTGTATACTTACAGGCGAGTTTAGAAATAAAATCCCATCTATATTGACGATTCATGATTAAATAATTAATTAGTTTGTGAACATAATAAATTTATCGTATCTACTAAAAATTGCATTCAGTGGAAAACAGGAAGTGGTATCTGTGCTTCACCATATTCATTATTTAAGCAGCATAATCATTTATGACGCAACTAAAAAGAGATTGCCATTATATTCCCAAGTTACAATAATTAATTTTATTTAAGTTACATTCAATTTTTATTAAATTTTATACTTAATGTATTACTTGTAGATTGGTTATTACTGGTTTTATTATAAAGGGAAACCTTAGGGTAAACACCAGTTGGTAGAAAAGTTTTTTAAAGCATTGTATCGAAAAGAAATACACTGAGTGTTGTACTTTAAACATCCTGTATTTATATATTAAATTAGAGAATTCTTGTTTCTGTGTAGAATTAAGTCAAACCCATGTTTTTATTTCAGCTCATGAAACACCCTGTATTCAGTTAGGCTGATTATGGTTAGCACCGAATTTTGTCGGTGAGTGCACATTTTAAATTCAAATATTAGATTAGCTCGAATATGGGGATTGGTAGGAACAGAATTAAGGCCACCAAAGTAAACGTGGGAAGAATGTGAACAATACGTGTTTCTTGGTTGCGTATTATGTACAGCTTCTACTTATCGTTAAAGATGTCGCCTTTAGAATGCATACCCACAAAGGATAATTTGGTGCTTCGTAGAAAAGATCAATGCAAAATAATTTTGGCTAAATAACCCATGGATGTCTCGAGAGTAACTCAACTGGGTTTTAATCAAATATTGGATTGGCTGCTTATTTTCAGTTTTCTTAAACGTTTTCACAGACACACTTGTTTACCGCAACAATAGTACCTATGTATATAAAGTAGTATGATAACTAAATTCGATGTAATATCCCTCATTTAAAGAGTTTATCGGTTTGTAATGATGAAACCTGCAGATAAACTGTAGACAGCTCACTTTATCATTTATATAGATTAATTAACATTTGGAAATTATTAAAAAGAAGTAAACTTGAATTGATATAGATCTAAAGGAAATGTCAAACAAAATATAATTTAATAATTCTATAATTAGTTTTCTACTATGTTAAATTCGTAAATATCTTCAATATACAACCATTGTTACTTACTACGAGTATTGCTTAAACGCATCTTACTGCTTTATATGATCAAAAACAGTGCATAATATTTAATCATTTCTTTGATAATTTTAAAATATACAAATAAAGGGTGTCTCAGAATGAATTTCGATTTTGTTTCTAACATTTAGGGGAAACTGTAAGTGTCAGCAATTTTTTAGTGTCGGAGTTCCGATTAACGTCTTTTGGAGTTTCTCTCCAAATGGAGCGTTTTACTGGAGTACAGCGTGCTTTTTGTATACGAGCATTTATGAAAATGCTTATTCTTATGTGCAAGTGCAAATAATGCTTCGGAACCAGCACAATTTACAATATGTTCATCAAAGTTATCCGCCAATTTGATTAAACATTGTAAGGTGTACGAAAATCATCCGGGGAATTGGCAATAACTTAAGCATCAAATGTGGGAAGAAATCATAGCAATTGCCGAAGCACTGTGCCGACAAGTTCTAATAAATGCAAAATACCGTTTGGAGGAGTGCTAAAGACGCCAAGAGCAACATTTAGATAATATTATTTTTAAGGTTTAATTTCCAAGAGTTATTAATTGTATTCCTGAGTTTAATTGATTAAAAGTTTTAATAACACGCGAGCTATATTTTTTTTAAAAACGCAATTCATTCTAAGATACCCTTTGCAGAGCACCATAAAATACCTAGTATTCATAATTTTCATTTATCAGTCAATTCTATTGGTAAAAATGCAACAATAAAACGAAATTTACATGTTTCTTAACCATGTCACAACTTTATTCGAATACAATATCACCCAATGAAATAATAAACTTAAAGTAGATTTTTTGAATTTTACAACATAACGATTTGCAAACGCTTTTCCTGTTAAGAACTAATTTAGAAACGTGAATATAAATAACTGCACACATTTCAAATAGTTGACCGAAATTCCCACAATTGATAGTAATTTATTATACAAGACGATAAAGTTAAATTTTATCCACGAGTGAATCGTTTAACGTCGAAACGAAGTCGAGACGTTAAAGATTCAAAGTAATAACTTTATCGTCGTGTATAATACAAATTTTTTTCTATAGGAACAACTTTAACCATTTCAAAAGAAAATAAGGAAAGTCAATCACATTTTAAAATTTCAGTACCTAGATTGGGTTGCTAGAATAATACGAAACTGTAATATTTAATTTAAATAAAAGTTAGAAAATTAATAGTTATTTATGTATCTAGGCCGAAAAACTGACTTTTTATGGACGATGCCTGAAATTGCTGGCCGAGGAGATAGCTGAGGCAAGCAATCAGGCAAGGCCATAAAAAGCAGTTTTCGTCCGAGGTGCATACTAAATTTTTCCGTCGACAGTCATAATTTGAAAAAAAAAATTAAAGTGGAGTCTGAATTATAAGAGTTGTTGAGGACGAAAAACGTTTGCGGACAAAAAGCGTTTGCGGACGAAAAGTGTTTACTGACGAAAAGCGTTTGCGGCTGTAAAGTGCGGCCGCAAAGTGTTTGCGGACGAAAAGCATTTGCGGACGAAAAGCATTTGCGACCGAAAAGTGTTTGCGGACGAAAAATTGATGGTGTCCAAAAAAGTGACAGTTTTCGTATGTAAATGCGTCCGTAAAATCACATCTTATAGGTAGGTCGACGGAAAATTACTTTATCTACCCTTGATGTTAAAGTGCTACTTTATCTACCCTTGCTGTTAAAGTAACACTTTTGTTTCGAGTTGATTAAAGCACACATCAACATTTGCTAGAAAAATGTATAAATTGCTCTGGCATTCTTTAATTACATTGATCTAAAATTAAATACCAAATTATTACGAAAAGACTGAATTGATCAAACTATTGATCGAAACCCTAACTTTTGTATTATCCGATGGTAGAGATAAATTTAGATACATTTTATGTAAAAAATTAAGGTGATAGTTTAACATAATCATTAAAATAAAAATGGTCTGATTGAACCTATACACAAAAACAAAAAGTATGTATGTATGTATGTATTATCTGTAACCTCATTTACCTTGCGGTGTAGAGGAAGTATTAATTCAAAATATTTCGAATTGATTTCCTTAAATGTTGCATACAATTCTAATTTAAATGTAAAGAACATATCTTTTAGATCTATGGAATGGGAGATCACTTTACCATTATCTCCGGAAATAAAATAAAATCGTAATATTAAAATAAAATGGCAGCGATTTACAGTCATTGACTAACAATTTCATATAACCAGTGGTGATACTTTTAAAGGCAGCAATTATTAATAATATATTTTCATTGAATGTTATA
Organism: Agriotes lineatus; assembly: GCA_940337035.1. Classification (NCBI taxonomy): domain Eukaryota; kingdom Metazoa; phylum Arthropoda; class Insecta; order Coleoptera; family Elateridae; genus Agriotes; species Agriotes lineatus. The sequence continues at coordinate 42,482 of CALNHX010001773.1, read as the reverse complement.
TAACAAAAATACACCAAAAAATTGTAGGTTATCACTTATCAGTTTATCACATTACTTTATATGAAATATGATTCTTCGGATTATTTCAAGCAGAAAAGTTTTTCAAAACATTAATGCGTTAATGCTTCGTTAGATACTACTCTTAGAAGTAATGAGAGACAATATTTTTCACAATTGATAGGGTGGAGTTGAATAAAACGTTTTCCTGCATAAAACAAATTATATTCGAAAGGATGTAGCCCAGTAACTTTGAATAACAGTAGCTTTTTGCTGAAAATTAGTTTAGGGAATCTAAAATGCCGTAAAATATCGCTAAATATTAAGGACTACAAATTCATAAGGACTTTCTTCCAGCCCTACCAAAATATGACCTTTAATATTATTTTTTGATATGATAAATAGTAAATTTGTCATAGATAAAAATGTGGTTATATGTGACTTTCCTCAAGTGGTGGTATTCCGCTACTGAAACTGCTGCCGAACTGCTGGTAAACTGCAGATTCCCTATTGAGGAAGGCTCTGTATATTTATTTAATATAATGTGATAGCTTACCATGTGTGGGTTGTGGTATTGTTTTACTGATGAATAGAAAAGTTTTATCAACAATTGATGTCACGTAATGCATCCGCAATGATTGTAGATAACTTTGAACTAATATAAAGTCGCTGCTATTTTTAGTTTGAATCTTTTACCGGTTTATAAATAATTTAAAATTCCTTGCTGTCATATTAAGTTACTGTTGCAAGCACATGGTAGAAATAGTGTATACTATTACTATGGTATAACATATTTTGTTGTGGGTTAGGGCGAGCAGGTCGTAAATAACTATTATTTTTTACACAAAAACTATTAACTTTATGGAAACCTAAAACTAAACAATATTTAATGTAAAACAGGCGTTTTGATTATAAAAAAACATGTACTAGATATTTTTGTATAATCAAATTCTCAACCGTTAAAAATATAAGCTAATAAGGTGGAATTCAGTGAGGAAAAGTTTTTGTGTTTCAACGTCTCCTATAACCTCCTTGAGTTTGTCGGTTTCCTTGCTCATAGTACGCGCTGTATGTATTACCGAGTAAAATATTAGTTAGGTACTTATAACAATTATTTAATAGACATAGCTGTAATTGATCTAATTAATGTTTTAAATGTCAAAGTTTTTAATAATTTTATGTACCTAAGGCGTAAAAAGGCGTTTATGGCCCGCGGTGTGAAAACTAGAGCCCAAGGCTAGTCGCGGGCTTTAACACAAGTGCTATAAATGCTAGTTACGTACGAGGTGCATCATAGTTATTTATGTATTAAGGGCATAATCAATAGATTATAGCACGAGGGAATGTTTAAAGCGCGATACGAAGCAGAGAGCTTTAAATTCCCTGAGAGCTATAATCGTGATTAGACACGTGGTACATACAACGTTTTATTTCGTTTTGGTTCTCAAAATGGACAAAATTCAAGGATTCAATATTTTTACTACAGAGACTACTGCATCATTGTTGTACTGGCGATGTAAATTTTTGGTGTGCTATGGTTTCTATGCAGATTGTTGGTGTTTGCTTCACTACATTGTTGGTGCTTGTTATACTGCTTAGCAACTTTATAGACCATAGGGCCATAAAAGCTATTTTATGCCCGATATTGAGGGTCAATAAACAAGATTGTGGTTCCAAAATAGTTATTTTTGTACCAAGGGCGTAAGAAAGCGTTTTTGGATTGCAGAGTGAAAATTAGAGGTCAAGGCGTAGCCTCGGGTTCTAAACAACAAGGGCAACAACACAAAATATTGGAATTGGAAGTTCTGTCATAATCCGTACTGCATTTGCTGTCATCGAAATGAAATCTTCAATGGTTCCACATTGTACGCAGAGACCTTTATAATGATGTCGAAAAAGGCAGAATATTAAAAAATAGATTGAGAAGATTTGTAATTTATAGATATGCAAATATTTTATGAACTAACTTGGCATTTTTATTTATTAAGTATCTGAGATTTTAAAACAATTGTTTTTGCGATAGAGTGCTGCGTTTCAACCTTGCCTGGAAGTTAGATGTAAGTTTTCACTAACAGAGGCTACATTATTATTTAAAGCTTTACTATATAGTGCCTCCTAATATGTTTAAAGATTAGTCTGTAATGTCTGTAATATGGAATATATAAACGCGTCCACAACAACCGGGCCATTATGAGTGGGCATTATAATCCATAACGCTCTCCCATACGCGAATTATGATTCATAACGCCCGCTCATCGTTAGCGACCAATCACATACCTCGATGCGTCGATGTGTACACAGCAATGATTTATCTTCTACTTACTGATCCATTATTTAAGTTATTAAAAAACATTAGTAAGACAAACTGTTAAATGCACCGCCCTCAAAAATAGGGTATAGAATAACAAATTCCGACCGCTCGTACATAAAATGCATTATGATGCACGGCAAATTTATTCAGAAAAATGCCTTGTATCATAAGGTATTTTATTTATTACACAAAATTTATTAGCTTTACGAATAAACTAAAATGCTAAGAATGTTTTTAAATAAATCAGGATTTCCATATTTTTGGTAATAAAACTCATTTTCGATAAAAAGTTGTAATAGAACTATTTAGGAATGCTAACTTCAACGTCTTAAAGCCATACGTAAAAATCAACGAACATTTCATAAGTAATTCTGCTATCGGTAGATAATATCTGCCAATTTTTGCTTCTCCAGTTTGCAGTAAAATCACAAAAATCTAATTTAGCTCCTATCTTTAGGAGGGTGAAACTTGTATGTGTCAACAACTATTCATGCAACACCCTGTATATAGATATATCTGATTTGGTTATAATCTACATCAGGGCTGTCCAACTTCAAAGGGCCCAAGGGCCACTGTAAAAAATTTGTAGGTTGTCGTATGCGACTTTGGGAGTGATTTGTGATAACTAGTAATAACTATAAAATGTGTATATTTGAATACTAATTTTTATTTATTCAAGAAGCTTAGGTTATATTACAAAAAGCATTGAAACATAAAAGAGATATATACAGAGTGTTCACCATGAGTTTTAAAGTGATTCTAAACAAAATTAATGTAAATTTAAGTATAGAGATAAGAAATCTAGATAAAATTACATTTGTTGATAACTGAAAAATGTTAAAGTAGTCATTAATTAACAACAATTAACAACTATACGAACTAAACACTACTAAAAACAATGAAAAACAGGTGTCTAATCGGTACAGCACCATTTTATATTATTTTCAATTATTTATAATGTACGTGTATATTCCAGATTCATGTTTTCTGAAAGTGTAGTATCTATCGATCCGAGGGCCGCAAAAATATCCTGGCGGGCCGCATGCGGCCCGTGGGCCACGTGTTGGACAGCCCTGATCTACATTTTAAAAGAAAACATAAGTGATAGGTCAGTCGGAATGCTATTTTTGAACAACGCAATAGCTTTTTTTTTGTATAACAAGTTATTATTGCTTAAGGTTAGTAATACCTAAACGGATAAATGTATAGAAAACAATTACAACACGATGGAAACCAATATTGGGAAGCCAAACAGACTATATAACAATATACAAAGAAATAAAAAAGAAACTTGATCGTGAGAACATTTGCAGACAATCAAACGTGCCTGATCTGTAGAGTGATTCTTTGGCATAGAATTGTAATTTTTTTCTAAAATTTATTTTTGAAGTCTTGTTTAACCTTACACATGTTATTTTAATGTTATCTACCCATTTAATCTGTAAAATTTGTTTAAATGATGTATTTTTGCATATTTGTGTAGCTTATTCGACTGTGTTAAAGTCATGAACTAATAATACAGTTAATTGAAGTTCATATGTAGTTTTATAAAGTGCAATAGAGACAGTAGTCATATTTTTAATAGGCTCCCGTGATCTGCTTTATTTTTGATTGCTCTGTATAAAAGACATAGGAACTATACTAAAACACATCCAGGGGCCGATTTTGAGTCTGACCAGAATCCGGTAATTCAAAAAGTTGCAAAAATATCTGGTGTGATACATGCATACAACTTGCTTTTAGCCTCTCTACTACATTATATAAAAAAACAGAAACAAAAATTTTAAACGTATTTCACTGGAAAGTCACCTATCTCACATCAATACACCTTAAAAATGTAATAAAAATGTGAAGTTTGAATAAAATCGTTAGAGTTGGTTTTGAGAAAAAGAAAACTGAAAAATCACAATAGTAAACACCATACTTCCGGTTACGCGATTTTCTTGAAAAGCTTGCTGTTAAATCTAAATAGTACAAAAAATTTATATATGAAGTTTCAACGCCATACCTAGGCGTATAGGTACTATAAGGTACTATAAAGTACTATAGGTACTATAAGAAATTGGAAGTTAACTTAGAAACAGAAATAAAACTAGCAAAAGAAAAGTGGTTGCGAAGAAATCGAGAAGCTTAAGGCAAAACATGACGGCTTATTATTAACAAGTTAAAAAGCATTAGCGCAAAACTAAAAAATAAGGCTTAAGTAAGCATCATAACTGAGCAAAATACAATTCTTCTGGATACGGAAGAAAAGAATAACACGTTGAAGCAATACATTGAACAGCTTTTTAATTACAACAGGAATGATGCATAACCTAATTATTTCACGAAATGGATATAAAATCTTGAAGTTGGTTGAATATCTGATTAAACCAACCAGTGGTAATGTAATGAAGCACTGGAAGAAGACCAGATTATCATTGAATATCTCAAGTACATAAGCATATAACAACATATTCGACAATACTCAGTTTTGATTTAAGCAAGGCCTAGGTATTAGAGAAATCTACTTAGTTTAATCATTTCGACTGAGAGATACATGGGCATGCAAAAAGACCTGTGTGATTATATGAAATGGCCGTTCACAGAATTAAACGTGAAGAAGAACTTAAGAGAATTGGATTTGATATCGTCGTTATTATTAACATATAGGGGCATCAGACAGAATCACTTCAGGTTAAAATAAAAAACCGAAAACATTTGTTGTTTAATACCAATTTTGAGAAAGTAATACAGACATCATTAGAGGATACACCAGAATATGTCAAAGAGACTAGAGTAGTAATAAATAATATAATAAACGCGAACAACATCAGAATTGTTGCACATAGTGGAAATATCTACAAATAGTAAGGAATCGTTTAAATATAGAATGCACTAAAATGCGACTAAAGAATTCGCTGGATACCAAGAATAACAAAAAATAAAGTACTAAATAAAATAAGTACTGAGCTACAAATGATTACAAAAATAAAAAGTAGAAAAGTACCGTACATATTTTAGATATATTATGCCACATACGGGGTATACTTTGATACAGTTCATACTGGAAGGACAGACGCTGATAACGAAGACAGAAAAGTCTTGGTTCAAGAACATCAAATACTAAACCACAATAAACAGACATATTATGTAGCAAACGACTTCTGGGATTGGACTGTGTTATTATTAAAATTGAAGAATTGTTCCACAGCACTTACGAGAGAAGTGAATAAATAGTGTCATTATGACCGACCGAGAGGCTTACATACGACGACACCAAGAAAAAAAGCAGAAGTCTATTTATAATAATTATTTCTGTTTTTAATAGCATTTGATAAATAATCGTCTTAAATCAACTAACCCACTTAACTTCTAAACTTGGTATTGTACAATCGCCACAAAATTCATAAGTTGACATTTAAAGTCAATCATGCCGACGCCGCTTCGTGATTCGCATGCAAATAGCTAAAAATACATCCCTCTTTTTAAGGGGCGTAAAAATCTAGACTCAAGGACGGTGATTATGCACAGTCTGTTGACATAAGGGTGATACCCGTGGCGTTTGCGAGGGCGTTTGCGATACCTCGCGCCATCAGCGTTGCTGTTTTATTCAAAAATACCGTAAAATGCCAAACGGGCGAAAGTCGGAGAGTTTGCCGTCTTTTAGTTTCGTAACATCTGATTGTTGGCCCGAATTAAATAAACGATCTAATATAAGCCTGCGTACAGGTTGCAAGTGAATTTCATTGGTTGATAATGATAATCCCGGTTTACAACTCACATCTCATGTATTATTCAGCGCTGCCTATTTGAAACGATGGGAAAGGTTTAAATGCCTTCGGAAGCAGTTCTTAGGTTTAATTTAAAGACAACGCATTTCCACCGTGCGTACAGTATGTGTCACTGCATTGTACTCTAGGGGTGTATACGATACCTGGCGAATTGTAAAGTTAGCATAAACATAACAAACATATAAGTAATAACGGATAACTTTATTTTCATATACAATATTAGAAGTTTCAATGAATTTTTACATTTTATCGTATTATTAAACAGAGAGTTTGGCAGTTACATTAGTTGTTAAATATAATAGCTGTTTGTGCGACAAGAGCTAAAAGTGGATGTTTATGCACGAGTTTGCACACAATATTTTTTATATGGCCTTAAATTTACTGTTATTAATCCATAAATGTCGGTTTAACAAAGGTTTGCATTTATGACAGTTATAATTTATGTCATAGTAAAGAGATGGTCTTGACGCGCAGGTGACTGTTTCTGTAGCCGGTAGCTATCAAAGTTAGTTATCAAAGGCAATTATAATAGTACACATTTGACTTTATTCATTACATAATGCTTTAATTATTTAAAAAACCCTTTACCTCTAACGAAAGAAGTAACTAGAATAACTTTATGGAAGTGAGGTTCTTCCAGTTCAAAATTCTAAATTATACACCAGCTATTTACTTTTAGCACATGTGCTAAAAGTAACAGCTGGTTTCGATTGACGTATTTTAACTCTAAGTGAGGTTATAAAGATATTCTAGTTACTTCTTTCGTTAGAGGTAAAGTGTTTTTTAAATAATTAAAGCATTATGTAACGAATAAAGTAACCTATGTACTATTATAATTACCTTTGATAACTAACTTTGACAGCTACTGGCTGCAGAAACAGTCACCTGCTCCGTCAAGGCCATCTCTTTACTATGCCATAAATTATAACTGTCATAAATGCAAACCTTTGTTAAATTGACATTTATGGATTAATAATAGTAAATTTAAGACCGTAGAAAAAATATTGTGTGCAAACTCGTGCATGTTATAAAACTCAGCCTTCGGCTTAGTTTCATAATTTTCATGTCTCGTGCATAAACATTCACTTTTAGCACTTGTTGCACAAATAGCTATTATGCAGGTGCTATTTGATCAAGCCTGAATAGTTGTAAAAATAATGTGATACAAATATGCTCTCAATCCAAATCTACAATTCATATCCAAAATAGGCAATCCAAAGTACAATTATATGGATAACGTGGTTGTATAGTATGCACATCTATCTTGATCAGCTGTAAATTAAAAAAAAATACTACATATCTACGGTAGAAGTGAAAATCTACGCTGGGTTGTCTATTTTGGATGTTTAGGGGGATCGAGTTACGTGCACCACTCGATATGTACAGCGTAATTCTCACCTTCATGACCCTGTATTTTCCTTATTTATTTCCTGATCTATTTCAAATTGTGTTCAGTTATACTGCCTATTCAGAAAGTTATTTATACAATTATTAATTTTCTTACCGCAAACCACTAGCCTGCTGCGATCAAAATAAATGCAAAAAATTGAAAAATCATAGTAGGCAAAGTTTTATGGAAAACAGTTATTGGAACAAGTTGCTTAAATCACAAAGTAATTATTATTACTACAATTTTATGCAATAATAGTTTCACTTCTCACCTACCCATCCCTGTATCTTCCTTAGCTATCTTCTAATTGATTTCAAATTATACTTTTATGTGATCCTGAGCAGCGTTTTTAAATAACTTTTATTTACGACAGTGTGTAAAATTGACTTTTAGTTGGCAGTTTTAAGTTTGTAAAACGACTGTTTAATACTATGTTTTCGCGGGGCTTAAAACGCTCGCTCACTCGCGTTTTAACTCTGCCCCACTCGTGACTAAAGGCTAGCTTTACGCACTTGTGTCGTAAATTACTATTTTCGCTAAAACTATGTCTACTATGATTGTTCGCATTCATTTTTAATAGGAGTAGACTAAATTTATTTAAAAATTATAGAAACGACCCTATTCAAGGGTAGTAGAACTGCCCAAAACTTGAAATCGATCAGAAAATAAATAAAAAAGGTATAGGCGTGTGCAAGTGGGAAGAGAAACGTTTACTGTATGAAATCATAATAATGCTAAAAATGATTTAAAGAAAAATTAATATCGACTATTCTTGTGATTTTGAGCGACGCTTTTTAGATAAAACTAGGCCTTGTACAAATGCCATATTAAGTAATGATACCACAGTAATCACTTAGCATATTCCAAAATACTTTCCGAACTTAAGAAGAAAATTAGTGTTTCCTAAAAGCAACACTAATTTTGCTCGAAAAGGTCCTACATTTAAAATTATTGTTTGTTCATAATGCGTTTTAATGTCTATTGGCGCCACTCTCACGTTTGTTTTTAATTAAATTGTTCTCACTCGCGCACTTGCATTCATTAGCTTTTTTAAGAGTTCATAGCACTCACTTGTTCCACATCCTGTCTGTGTGATTTTCCTCTAAAATTTTAACTGTCTCATTTCCTTGCTAATTCTTGCATTCCAATTCAATCTAACAAACTGCCCGATCCCTTTTCTTTTAAGATTTTGCTCTTTGCTCTTTACATTATTCTTTCGTATTATTCTGGCTTCTTATACCTTATATGAGATTGTTCATAAAACGATTCCTGTTTATTTAATTGAATACTACGCTACAATCTCTTACACTTAGCATGCTTTCTGTGATAAATTGAATCTAATCTGAATTGGCTTTAATTATGCTCAAACTTATTTAATTAATTTTTAAGATATCGCACTCAACCTGTGAATAAACGAGCTTTCTTTCCTGCGTTCATTATTCAAATATTTGCTTTTAATTTAAGCATCTGTCTCGATGCATTTATTGAATGATATTTACATTTTAGTCTCGCAGCTAAACAAATTACCCCAACTCTGTGTTTAGGTGAATCGCTTTTGAATTGAACTGCAAGCAGGGCTTAATACCATTGCAATATATTTTAAATATTTTGCCATTTCCATAGAAATTATTGGAAATTTCACTCAACAAAATTACATTTCGGCTCATGACATTTTTAATATGATTTTGTTTCGTGAAGTTGAAACGCAATAATTAAATGGAAACGGCAAAATATTTGTCAAACATATATCCAGTACTTGTGGTACTACTCTTGAATATTGTTTTGGTATTGTTCACGTTGAAACTGAAATTAATGAAAATTTATTTAGTAATACAAATGTTTCTTCTTATGCAGTTGATGTGTTTGTTAAGAAACATAAGATGTTATTATTGATAACATTTGCAAGTCGTCAGAGGATTTGACAAAGGAGGAGGAGCTTAAAATAATATTTAGTTGTCATAGTGTGCCATATAAGAAGTATGCTTTGCTTCATCAGAATGTGATAATTGTCGTCAAGTATAAGTCTAATTAGGTAATGTTACTGCAGATCGATATCTACGAGAAGCTGCTATGATAAATGCTTTTGATGTTAACGCGAAAAGATGAAGAGGGGAGTATAATTATTTCACTTGCTATAAATAAAACAACCCGTTAGCTTTCATATTAAATTTACAAACATATTTTAAATTAATGTTTTGTTGAGACCAAACCACGATTTCAGACTAAATTCTAAGTAACGATATCCTCACACCAAAGGCACAGCTTTAATTAAATTTGCGTTTCTCGGCGGGAATATTGTTCCCGCGAGAGCAGGTTGTGCAAACAATTAAAACTTATAAATGAATTTTAAAATGAACATACACGTACCATTCGGAGCTTCAGGCATGCAGTCAATCGCTCTAAAAATCACTTTGGTCGTATCTGTGAGGGTTAAACTCGTGGGTAGCACTTATGCGATTTATGGACGAGAAGTTTACAGCGATTTCAAGGGCTATTTAGATTACTTCGTCTGAAAACGAGCATGCGAAGCACGGTAAATTATGAATTTCCCTGCAGTTTCGTTGTTTTAATTTCATTCGTAACAGCTCACAGATCTATCTTGATTAGTTCAAAGCTTCCATATAACACTAAAATTATTTAGTGAGCGCAGCTTTTAAGAGTAATACAAGTTATATTTTTCCACGTATCATACAACGAAGTATATTAAACAATATGAATGAAGTTTCAGTATCAAATTAAATATTACAGTTTTTCTAGAATAGATAAATTCAGTTTATTTCGTTAATCTTAGATCTTAGTCGTCCCAAGTAAAGCAATCCGGAGGTAGATAGTCCCCCATATGGATCTCAGCGGAAAGACTACTCGAGAATACTTAAAAACTAGAAATCGTATAGCAACAAAGGTATAAAATACTTTGGTATGTGTGGCAAATTTTAAAATGCAAGAAACAAGAATCAGTGTACTATGACTATGGCCTAAAACGGAGATTTCTGAAGCGGCAACTACAGACTAATACATTTAGAATCAATTAGTAGACAGGCTGAGGTTGACATATTATTTCTAGATATAAAATATGGAAGCAAAGTAGATTACTTAATTAAACACGAAAGCTTAATAGTGGCGAAACTAGAAACAAGGCCAAGGAATATATCCATAATGCAGCTGTACAAGTACATGCATACAAATGCTCCAGGTGACGAAAAAATATAACACTGGTACTTTGTCTGGCCAGCCAATCATAACTTAGTAGTTAGAAATATCCTCCTTCAACCTCACTTCCGTGGTAGATGTACATGGGTAACGCCAGGAGATTTAAAACAAATTAACTATATCCACATAAAAAAGGAATTAGAAATCAAGACAGCAAAAGCTTTCCTGGAGCCGAGGTAAATAGTAATCGTAATCTAGTGTTTTCAGAAAATATCAGTCTCTTCAGATTGTCTCTTTGGAGTCTTGCAACATGGCTGAAGAATTGAACAATATGATATGTTTTATCGGACTTTTTCCACTGTCTAGGGTGTCTATCACACGACGTTTCGGAAATTTTTGATCTACTCCCGTCTTCAGGTGTTTCTGGTTAGTCCTGAGAAGGACTGATATTGTACGTCTTTATACGCTCACCCAGGTCATAAAGACGTACAATATCAGTCCTTCTCAGGACTAACCAGAAGACGGGAGTAGATCAAAAACTCCCGAAACGTCGTGTGATAAACACCCTAGACAGTGGAAAAAGTCCGATAAAATATATCATAATAGACCACCTGTCAGGCCATTTTTAATCTTCTCGTTCATAATTATTTGCCTTTGTTTATTTGTAATTTTAAAGGTTTCGAACACAGGATTATTTAGAATTTTAGAGAGTTCGTACACAGCTTTGTTCTGGAAAGTTCGTCGAGCGGTTGTTTCTCGCCCCGTGATTGGCCACAGCTGCAGAGATCGTGTTACTAACCGGTTCCCCTCGCATGTTGCAAGCGAGCGCGTCTGTCTGAAACTTAGCGTGGCATCTGTTTTGGGATTAGTTAGTCACCGGCCGCCACTGAAGACAGTTGATATAGCGGCACGTTGTTACCGTCCCGCTCCCGTTCGGGCCGTAAGAGTGAAAGGCTGTGCGTTGTTTACGTGAGTGCCGCTGTTGTGCTGATGGTTGTCACCGCTTGTTGTAGTTCGTAAGCCTGGAAGGCGTATTCGTCCAACACCTGTTGGAATCTTTTTGTTCAAGCGTGCGACCTTCAACCCTCGCAAATTTCGTCCTTGTCCAAGGGAGCCCTGCATTTTCTTTCCCTGATGATAACGGGGGATTCTTGCGTGCCACTCTCGACTTCAAGCCTCAGCCCATATACTTTAGCAATGAGCGCTCCGATTCCCGCCAATTAGCTTTCAAGGGAAGCCGTTAATTAAGGTAGAGTGCTGTATTTGCTTTTAAATTAATCATATAGTGGCACAGCCCCGCATGCGGCACTCTCCCACGTTGTAATAAGTCATATATTGCTGCAGGCCCGCATGCACCTTGTAGTTGCATTTAAATTAATCATATATTACCATAGCCTCGCAGGCGGTTGTCCGCTACGTTGTAATTAGTCATATATTGCCGCAGGCAGCTTGTATTTAGTTTTGAATTAATCATATATTGTCACAGCTTGTATTCGAATTTCTAGTTAGTCATTAGAGATAACGCGCCTCCAGCTGGGTGTAGTTTAGCCGTATATTACGATATGACATGTTCCCAAGGTGTGTAACGTATTTTTTCATATCTGCGAAGACCAATAGATCGGTTAATGAAAGATGCCTTATGATTTCCCCCCACGTGTTTGTGCATGCTTATTTTCAGGTTATATTATTTATGCCCTTTTCCGATTTTATGTGAAGTGGAGCTTGAAAGCAGTTTAGAAACATTACAGGTAGGTCGGTACACTTGTCGCTGCAGTGTAGGAGTCGTGTGGCTGCTCTAATATACTATTCCTGTTGACGTTTGGATTTTGCCAAGGTGATAAGTCGAAAGGTAGGCTCATTTAATTTTCCGGTTTCCCTCTGGGTCTATCTTTGCAATTTCGTGTATGTCGATGAAACTGAGTGGCGCTCCACTTAATTTGGTCAGTGTTTACCGCCCCTTTGGCCGTTAGCCGCTGGTAATCTCGTGTAGGACCCTCCCTCGCTCCACTGATGTCTAGTCGGCATATCTTGTTACGGGCTGGGCAACGGTCCTAGGTGAGTCATTGTCCCGATTTAGAGGAAAATCGTCCGCGCTGGCCGTTTAACTTTTACGTAATTTTTCTATGAACCGGCGCGGTGTCGTAAAAGTCGATTTAGACCGTAACACACTACCAAAAGTGACATCATTCAGAGAACGAATTGAACAATGCTCTACAAATAGGTTGTGGATAGCATTGTTTAAATGCCCAGTTGTACGATGGAGAAGCTCGTACGATGTTCTGTCCACTAAATGCGGACCATACGTGCACGTTTGAGTACCACACAGAAATATGTGGAGATTGACAGAGCTTTCTATATTTTGCTGACTCTTTTTTTACCCCCATTGTACAGCTGATGTCATTGCTCGTAATTTATCCCAGCTATATAAATTCTCTGATAGGTTTAAGGTTGTTTAAAGCATGAGTTAGTTGTAGAGAGTTCCGTCGATCTATAATCATAATGTTAGTTCTTTCATTATTCCTTACTAGTCCGAGCAGTCTTAAGCGTTCTAACAATACCACCATTTAATTTTCTGTTGCAGCTAATATGTCGTTTGCATACCTACGATTTCAGATCTTCTGGCCAACTGCACATATCCCGCCATGCTAATCTTCGAGAACCATCTCGTGTAGATATTGAATAAGTCTGGCGAGATGATGAAGTTAAGATATTGAAAGGTTTACGACCGGAAACTGCCCACACATTTGGGTATCTCCACCTTGACGAAAGCTGCTAGTCGGGTGTGTGGGATTGTGTGCTCCAAGGAACCCGGGAGCTACGTTGGCGGTAGTTTTACTACCGGTAGGGTCTCCCATACCGAACAGACCTTGGTGGAAAGTCCAGACGAAGTGGGATACCTTCGACCCTTCATGGTTGGGGGTAGTGCAGTATTTATCAGTGGCATGTTGTAACTTTTGAGCAACTTCTTCCACACTTGCTCCCACTGCTAATAGAGCAGTATCGCCAGCAAAAGTGGCGATCTTAATATTATCTATTTCAGGGATGTGATAGGTGAACAAGAGGCACAAGACAGGGCCAAACACATTATCTTGAGGTACTCTTGCTTTGATCTGTTTGAGTTCAGAGTATTCTTCTTCTTGTTTCACTCTGAAGAATCTGTCTGATATATACGACTCCAGTAGTTGCAAATAATGCCTTGGGAGTATTTGTTCCAGCTTATTTATGAGTCCTTCATGCCACACTTTGTCAAATGTTTGTGCAACATCTAGAAAAAGTGCAGAGCGTAACTCTTTTTCTTCATATGCTTTCTCTATTGGATCTGTGATCCTATGGACTTGATCTATAGTGGAGTGTATATTTCGAAAACCAAATTGGTGATTTTGTATTAGGTTTTCCTCTCCATGATTAGTTTGAGTCTCTTCAGTATCAGCTTCTAAAAGAGCAATAGAGAAATTGGCCCGTACGATTTAGCTTCATTCAATCTCTTACCTGGTTTCGGGATCATAATCACCATTTTCCATACGCTTGGAACATGCTGCAGTCTAAAAGCTGCATTGATCAGATTTGTAAGCTTGACAATGCCTTTCCTTGGGGTTGTTTTAATACTTCACCTGTGATAAGGTCGTACCGAGGTGTTTTTTCTTATTAATATTGGTTTTTATTTCACGAGGGACTTCTTTCGGAGTGAATAGTTTAATGTCTTCTTCTTCTTCCACTGGTCTCTGCCCTAGATCATTTTCTATGGTTGGTTCATTGGGTTGGAATATTATTTATAGATGTTCTGCAAAGAGGTCGGCTTTTTACTTATTGCTTTTTCGCCCATCATCCACCTTCTTTTCTAATTGCGGGGATGTGGGTGGTTGGTCTTTTATTTTCCTTGTGGCTCTCCACAGCGAGTGATCAGTTTCTTCCTCATCTGTTAGTTCACGTAAATACGAGTTAAGAGACTATTTTTTTAATTCTTGTATTTCCCTTTTAAATTTCAAGCCGCCTGTTGGATATCTACTACTAAATTTTCAGCTTTGTGTTCCAATTATATTGTTTGTAATATGACATTAAGCTTTATTCTGTTACTTAGTTCATTTTGAAAATGTTCCCAATTTGGTAACTTGTTGGTTAGCTTAGGGTTACATTCGATCATTATTATGTTTTCACTTAGTGTCATTATTATTGGGGAATGATCTGATTATAAATCAATGCTTCCTTCAATTAAATATAGTTTGCAGATATATTCTTAGTAATAAACAAATCCAACAGATCTGGGACTTTATTAGGGCGAAGCTAAAAACTGGTTGAGTATTAACAGAAAAACTTAAGATAAACAAAGGCATACGGCAGGGATGCTGTCTCTCTCCTACCATTTTAAAAAATTATCTAGGCTGATCTCTAGGAGCGTGGCAAAAATAATGTAATAATATGGCAATAAGGGTAGAAGAAAATATATTGTACACTTTATACTATGCCGACGATCAGATTGTAATAGCGGAAGACAGTGACGACGTAAGCTATATAGTGAGAAAATTAAAAGAAGCCTAAGAACAAGCTGGATTAAAAATAAATCAGAAGAAATGTGAATATTTGGTTACGAAAAATAAAGAAATTAAAAACCTCCCATTGGAAAGTGAAAATATTTAAGGTATTGAAAAGTGTAAATATCTGAGTATCATATTCAACTAAAGCGTTAGTAGTAATGAGGACATAACATCTCTAGTGCGTAAAGGTAGAAATATAATTATATCAATTAATTCGATCTTGTGGGATAGAAGTTTAAGAAAAACTACGATGAAGGCAATACTCATATTACACAACTAGTGTCCAGAGTGTTGTTACGTATGGAACCGAAATATGGGATGTCAGTAAAACTAACAAAAATAAGCTGTTAGTTACTGGAATGGATTTTTTACGAAGAAGCTGTCGAAAGATCATATTGGATAGGGTACGCGATGAAACAGTATGGGATAATGTGGAGACGGAATATACTGACGCACCTATCTAAGATAATGCTAAGGCGGTAGATAGTTGCTACCAGACCACTATACAAAGAAAATTGCTGACAATGGCTGTAATAACTAGCAAATATGACGATTAGTAACAAAACCTAGCTTCAAACCAATCTTAAAAGGACTGGGAGCTACTACAGAGATTTTAATGGTATCTCTGCACCAAGGGCATTATGAAGATGTTTATGCCGAAGGCATAAATATTAAGTAATGTCTGTGGTGCATACAAAATTGTATGTTTTACTAGTGTGTTTTAATAGCTTATATTATGACTCAGAAAGTGGATGATCAACCATTGCTGCTGTATACACATCGACGCATCGAGGTACGTGATTGGTCGTTAACGATGAGCGGGAGTTATGAATAATAGTGCCCGCATGAAAGGGCGTTATGAATTATAATGCCCGCATGGAAAAGCGTTATGAATTATAACACCCCGGTTATTATGGACTTGTTTTCAAATTCCATATCACAGATATAAACAACAAATATTCTACTAGTAAGACATAAAAACTTTTATTTTCCATTGGTCTATTTGTTGCTTATATATGTGATACGAGGAATAAAAAGCAGTCGATAACTCCCTAGGGCGTTGGCGACTAACAAACCCTCGTGTCAGAAGCCCTTGTAAACTTGTCGCGATCGAAAGGGCATACACATCTTCATAATGCCCTTGGTACATAAATAACTATTTTATCTTGAAACGTATTAGGGGACACTATAAAAAATATTATGCTTCAAGGCACGTCTGTTATGTATCACGTCTACCGCCAAAAACATGTGTTTGAAAATCTATGTAATTTAATAAATAAAAATATCAAGTCAGTTCATAAAATATCTGCATATCTATAAATTACTAACTTTCTCAACCTATTTTTTAGTATTCTGCCTTTTTCGACTCAATTGTAAAGATCTGTCTATAGGACGTGAAACCATTGAATATTGCATTTCGATGACAGCAAACACAGTACAGATTATGACAGAATTTTCAATTCCAATATTTTGTGTTACACATAAAACGTTGCAAAAGCATTGACAGACCCTCTAACGGATTGTATCTATTTATTGATTCAGTGAAGTTCGGGAAATCTGACACGAGGGGAAAGACCGACGGTAAAATATTAGCACTGACTGGTGACTCTTTGTGAATAATTTAATACTGAATACCCACACTTGGATAATTTTAAATGTAATATTTGCATCAACATGCATCCTCAATAAATTTTGATCTAATGTGCGTCGCGGTTAAATATTTAAGTACGTTTTAGCATTTACCATTTAGTGTGTTTCATTTCAGCGATCATTCTAGATTTTATGCATTTCAATTATTTTTGGTTTTGCTTTGTTAATTCTCAACGGCGCTGGCGTATAGGTTACGCAGTTTCGTAACATTCAGTATACTTGAAATTGAATAACATGCCCTTTCAGATTCGCATGGCAAGTTAGTTCCTATTTGGAATCTAGAACTATAACCGAACTTGATCGAAAAAAATAAAGAAGATTTGCCAATTGGCACTTGAGCACAGTTCGTGCTTGTCTGCTCGCTCCGCCTCTATGGATAGATGGCGTCCAAAATCAGTTTTTTGATACAGAGTAAATACTCTCCAGTATCTCTTCGGCAAAAAATGTCAAAAAATTGTGGAGGATCCAATTCTCTACTAGTGTCGTCAGAAACAATTTTTTTAAATTATATAGTTTGAGAGTTAATCTTATGTGAATTAAAGTGTATTAAAGCGTAATTATTCTCGTTATTGATTAATTATAAATTAATTATTACTTATACTTGTTTTTACAGCACCATAAAGTTGAGTAAATGATGCGTTCATTTATTGTGGTTTCTCTAGTAGGCATAATCTACACCAATGGTTGTGGTAGAATTTTTATATCACCACTTATTCAAATGAAAACCCCTTACTTTTCGCTGTTTTGATGCTCTGGAGGGACCAGGTTGGTTGACTACTTCTGTAGTGCTTGGCTGAATGTCGTCTTTCTCCCATGTACTCTGCTCTTTGGAATTCTCATTCTTAGCATCTTTGAATACCTACAGTTAGTTAATAACAGTTTCGATTTGTTAGTCTTTCTCGAACTATCAAAATGTCTCAACGTTTTCGCAGAACTGTCCGTTGCAGTGAATGCAAATGAAAGAGCACTTTAAACCTCTCTCTTTCAGTCTCACCCTGAGCCGCATCCTTTTTGCATTTACAATAGAGGAATTTAAGCAAAATTCAAGAGCAGGATCTTTAGTTGTTCTGACTGGAGTAAGTTCACTCTTACTTCTCTTCCATCCCCATTCTTCCTAGTTCTTATAAACACGTACAACGTCTAAACTTGATGGTAGGTTTGGAGCAAATGTGCTGCTGCTGTGGAGGGAAATGAAGCATGATTCAACTTGGGTTATCACGGTTTTAGCGAAATTTTGACACCGGAGAAAATCCACTGATCTATTTGTTTAGAAGCTCCATATAGTGTCGAAATCTACATTTTTTCCTGTTCAAAACTTTTACAGTTTGGTTTAACTCCTCGGAATTTTGAAGCATCTTCAGGAATTTCTTCTTTCCTTGATCGAAGATTGCAGACGGCGTCGTGCCATAGCCGCTGCAATCGTGCAAAACTAATATGTTATCCGCCAGTGTTTGTTTAACTTGCACTCTGTGAAGAGTAAACTTTTTTTATAGTTTTTTCTTTGCCTGGTTTCAAGAAATAGTAGCCTTTCGACAGTGCTACTAAAGAGAGCAAGGAGGCCAATATCTTCTTCTAATAAAAACAGAATTAAATGATGACGTTTTATCGCTATCCTTACGATTATTGTGTCAGCATCTTCTGTCGCCTATTGAACGGCAGAATTAGATTTATCCAACCTTTTCTTGACCAAGGAAAACAGGCGACTTTTGTTTTCTTCGTTGGCTAGAAATCTTGCCTGTGTGTATGTAGTATGTCGTTACCATCGAATCGTCGATTATATCCGCGGGTAGTTTACCTATTTGATGGGAGAATTCGTTCTGCTCTTTGCATGTTTTTGTTTGTAGCATCAGCGGGATATTCGTTGAACGCAATTATTGCGTTCTAACAGTAGTATCCGTACTGTATGTACAGTCGTGTTTAAAAATGTGTTGTACAGAGACAGTTGTAAGTTTATTGGTGGTTGTGTTATTACTCATCAAAGATTCACACTGTATCATTAACTAAGTGGACCTAGATGTATTCTTTCAATATTTTTTATGTATAACACTTTTCTGAACTTGTGTAATTGTGTAATTAATTTATATTCCTAAAGCACAAATGTTGTACAACACTTTAATGAACACGACTGTACTTCACTGCGTCGAGAGCTCAGATATTAGTATAAATGATAATTAAACTAATCAATAACGAATACAAGTTTGTGCCACAAGGCAGCATTTATGCCATTTTAAGAAATTCACTCTAATGCACACGAGATTAACTCTCAAACTAGGTATTTAAGTACAACACAAAAAAATATTTTAGACGAAGCTTGTAGAGAATTTTATTCTCCACAATTTATATGATAATTTTGTGTTCAGGGGATACTTAAAAGGAGATACTATCAAAAAACCGATTTTGGACGACATCTATTCAAGATGGAAGAGCGAACTAATACACACCGAGGTTGCAAATTTAGTATGTTTTCAAAGAGCATATAATTATAATTATATGCTCTTTGGTGTTATTCAGAATATAAAACTGTGTTAAATTGTCAATTTGCAAAACTTCTTAATTTTTTCCAGGCAAAACTTCGTATTGCTTGATTTATCAGGTGACCGTGTTTGTTAAAGCATAATTTCGAACACAAATGATTAATGCATAGAAAAACTATGCTAAAAGCATGAAATAACGAGAATTGTATGTATTGATTTGAATTAACATAAAACAGTCTATATCTGACAGTGACGTATAGCCTTTTAAAAAGCTTTCGTTGAATGATTATCCTTTTAGACAATATTTTGTATAATAAATAGTAGGTAGTAGATTTGAAAGCAGCAACCAAATATTTGTATATTTCATAAAAGTAACGTGTCAGTCTTAACTGTGTAAGAGATGATAAAGTGCCTGCCTAATCCACTAGTACATTTAATGCAAATCGTTGGGTTCTTCTGGTATCGTAATCAATGGAATGTTGGTGCTTATATGTATAGAATACGAATGTCAATTTATGTGATGGATTGCGGGAAACGTTCTTTAAATTTAAAATTGTACGAATAAGCTTCCTATAAACATGAAGGGGTTCGTCATAAATAATAATTCGATTCCTATGTGCTTCAATTAAAGCATCAAATACAAAATGCCTTGAATATTGGTTTCAGTAACCTAATTCTTCTAGATAACTATAGAGATATCTTAAACACAACGTAAACTTATTGTTTCTTCAAAGCATCCTATGATCGGAGAATATAAAATTAAAGTGTTCGAAAACTATATTTACAAATAAAAATAATTGCCAGTCTTGGAGTGAATTGAAACGTAAAAAACGTGAAAAAAAGTCTTGACTACTTAATATGAAATGTCAATTCTTTCGTATAAATCAATTACGTTCAAATTAACAACATGGTATTAAAATGTTGTAGCTAATAGACGGTTTAGGAAAGATTTAATTCAAATTAGTTAGATACAATTATTGTTTTTGATTTTTTGTTTTAATTAAGTGGTATAAACAGTCAAATGATATCAACAATAATGGAAGAAGAGATTTGGTGATTTTTGTCCTGCTTATTTGAAAGTAGGCAAACTGCTATAATTTTGCATTTTTACAGCGAACTCTACAAACTACATAAAAGGTAAAGCAATTTACGTTAGAGCCAGCGCGCTCAGTAAAACGTAAGACGATAAAAGGCGCCCTTAGGTACTTCAAAGTACGTATTTATAACAGTTTCATAATGGGTCTATTTTAAAACAACCCCGCTTTCATATTAAAATAATGAACTCTAACACGGTCGGCACGTGACGAGCTGGTGTCACAGATTAAACATTATTACAAGGCACATGGCCCGGTTCAACACTCTACAGCAAAGTTCAAATAAACGGATAAAGGAAGATGAAATGCACCGGATGTATTGTTTACTTTATCTTTTTTAAATATAACTGCATAACATCAATGCACCTTTTACCATTCATACTAATGTGTTTACGTTTTAACACCGTCGTCCTGCAGCGCTGGTACAACGCTAGGCCATGCGTGGGGGTGTGTTCAGCATTTTCAAATTCTTTTTCCGAACATAGCCCTTCAAATAGAAACAGGCTGTGCACCTGTACCGCTGCTATATTCGTGGTCGTAAAATTATATTTGCGTATCATTAACTTGGGCACACGTGCGTGGGGAAGTAATATCAACTGGTAATTTGTAGGGAAAGTATAATAAACTTGTACGAGAAAACGGGCAGTTCCAGATATAGCCTAAGGTACAACTTTTAGATGTGAATCACAGAATGACAGTTATTGGCATGTGCTTAGGTCTGGAATTTGAATTTGAAAATAACAATGAAATTCTCATTACTCAAAAATGTAGAAATAACAAATAATAATAGGACAGAAACAGGCCATCTATTTTTTTTATTAACAACTAACCGTAACATTTGTAAAAGTCTATTCTTTTTGTGCAATGGTTATCTACAACCTGCATGTGATTTTAAATTTATTAAAAAAAAGAATAACGTAAAAGTAAAATATCGGTCTAAATAGTTAGTTTCGCTAGCGCAGGAACAAGATTCAACATAGTTGAAGAATTGGTAAAACCTGTGGAAACCAGGGCGTGGTGATGAAAAGGCAAGTAAAAATGCATATTATTGCAGAATAAGTTAGTATCTGCAGTGGATGCATAAGGGCTTCTTACCGCACAACTTTACAGAACAATTACTGATAAACATTTTCTAAAATGAGAAATGTAGTCTGATGAAGCCCCTTACGAAAGTAGGCGAAACGTGTAGTTCTTCGATCTCAATAATGGCACAGTCCAACCCCGGAAGTCGTTTGTTACGTAAAGGTACTCTGCCCAGTGGTACGGTATAAACGGTGACAATCTAACACATCAAAATATCCTCTTGTATTACAACTGTCCAATTAATACCGCTCAGATAGTTCAAGTTAATCAGTATTGTCATCATCATTAACTTCAGGGTATAAGCCTTGCAGGCTTATTCTGATTTCACAGTTATAGCTGGTCTTTTTACCTCTTCTTTGAGCGGCTTATACTTCTTCTTCCTTAAGGTATATAGTTAAGTATCCACTTGGGTATGCGTATATCTTTCATTCTTAAGATATGCTGGTACCATGCGTATCTATAGGTTTGTATTAATTCATTGAGATCGAAGATTTGTAGCTCTCATCTTCTATCTACACTCCTTTTTTGGTCTTCTAGTTTATTCAGCTTTCTTTGCTACTTCGATTTTTCTTTTCTGTTGTTTAGTCATGGTCCAATTTTCACATCCGTATAGAAGAGTTGGAACAAATATTGTTTTGTAAAATTTCAAGAGTGTATTCTTTCTTCTATCTTTCAATGTTCTTATTGTGCTGCATAGATATTGAAATTTGTTTATTTTAGCATTTGTGTCGATGTTATTAGGACTTTATGAGATATAACACCCAAGAAAATGAAAACTTGACTTGGTCTAACTTTTTATTGTTGATTGTTATTTCAGCTGTTAGATGATCGTTGCCGTAGAATGCTAGTACTTTATATTTTGTTTTTGATATTAGTAGGTTGAAAGATCGCTGCTGAGTTTAGTTTATGGAGAGCTCGCTGTAGATCATCTTCTGTTTTAGCCATTATCGCCTGATCATCGGAAAAAGTATGGTGTTCATATTTGTTCCACTGATATGAGTGTCGTTGTATTTTTTCTGCCAAAAGCGTATGACACGGTTAATACTTATATTAAATAAATCAGGCGACATTGAGTTCCCTTGTCTCACACCTTGGTTAATTTCAATTTGTTTATCGATTTGCGATGATTATTATAATTATTTTAGTGCCTGCATATAAACTTTGAGCTGCTCTGATTAGATGTTCAAGGAATCCGCTCTCTTGCATTATAACCCATAATTGGTTTCTTCTTCTTTTGACTCTATCCGAACCGGTTTTATTATCAACACACACGATAAATGTGGGTAAGTTTTACTCTGCGTTTCTCTATTATTTCAGTAATAGTCTATATACAGTCGGAGCAATATTTTCCTTTCCGAAACCCATTTTGTGCTTCTGTATGCATATTTTCTGAAAGGTGTTGATTCTATGAGTACATTGAATATGCTAATTCCTCAGTAATAAGAACAGTTTGTTCTATTTCTCTTTTTATGTAATTGCATGACGAAAGCGACTTTCCATTCTTCCGGTATATGTCCGTAATTCCAGCGTATGTTGATTAACTGCAAGAACCGAATTAGCAGTGAATTGATGCATATTTAAACAGTTCTACGTTAAGCCCGTCTATCCCGGGAGCCTTTTTGGTTTCCATTTATTTTGTCGCCTCTATTAGTAAATTCTTCGTTAGGGGTACTACGTATTCCGTTATCTTTGCTAATATCATCGGATTTGTCCAAAGGTTTTTGTAGTAGCCCTCCTATGCTTTTAGTGGTATTGGGTTTACAAATAATTTGTCACATTTATTAAGTTCTTTTATCATTTTAAAAGCTTTCGATGTCGCTGATATATCGTGTCCAGCTTTGGCGTTTCATTTCTCTCGCTTGTCTCCCTGCGACTGCATTTTTTCCAGTGTGTTCTGTTCTATTATTTAGTGTTCTTCAAATAAGCTTGTTTCCTATCTTGTAGAAATTATGTATTTATTAAGTTTTTATTCATAGGACCTAATGCCTTTTTCTGTTTCTTATGAGAAAGCTTAGGAACAGCGGACAGAGAAAAACCTGAGACAGATTGTGACGTTTGAAATTGCTTCTCCGACGTTATGTAACAATTGGAAAAGCTACTAACGGACCGTGTGAACTTGAAAATTTATTGAATTTTTATACTTGTTTCGATATTTTTACAAAGTTGTCCTCTTTATTTCATCTTTCCATTCTCGTCGATCTTTGACGATTCTTCTTCAGTACTTTTAGTCTATCTGGTTAGTAATCGCCCTGTACGTATACTAGATCTGCAATAAAGTATTCTTCTATCCATTTTTATTTGCTGCTGCTCTTAGATAACCAGCCTTCTTCACCTTAAATGTGCTGAATTTTCTGTCATATTCGCCCTGTCATTTAACTTTCCAATGATTGTTTTACTACTAAAAATCCTAGTTTAAGTACTACTGTATATTTTTTTTAGCCCTCATTAGTCGATTTTGAAGAAATGCCTCCCCCATTCGTCCCCAACCACCTCGGTCGTGTGCGCTACTCCCATACTATACATTGAAACCAGTAATATGTATGTAACTATTACTGACCGATATTTATTTTTCATATATTTTACGATTTTAACATGTGTATAAAACGATTATCTAAAAGTATAAATTCTGCTTAGGTGTTTTCTTTCATAACTACGTTAATGATTTAAAAATGTGTTTTTCTAGCTTATACTTACTTCTTTTTTCAGTCACATTTCTTATAACGTTTTTTTTTCTTCTTTGTATAGATAGTGATTTACAACGTGTATCTTCAACCCTTTTGTGACCTTAATCGGTTGTATATGACGCTGCTTTCTTATAACTTCGTTGCTTAGACGGTCTAATCTTGTACTTAGTCTGGTTCATTGATGAGGTCTTCGTCGTGGTTTTCTGTATTATGTTAACTAATACGGTATTCATTTTATACCGGTGGAACCAAAATTATAAAGATTGGTGGTGGATAATGTGAACATATGCAGTCAAATAAGTTAGAATATAGTTTATGCAATTTATATATGCGTTGGGTTAGACATAAATAGACATACAAGGCTTGAAATTTAGTATCCAAGAGTTCAGTGTTTTCTAAAAATAAAACACCTTGATTTTGCGGATACTAGATTGTAATCGCATATTGTCTATTTCTATCTAACGCATACAAATCCCATAAACTGTATTCTAGGTCATTTGATTTTGTATGTTCACATTATTCACCACCAATCTGTATATAACAGCAATGATATAACGTGAACAAGAAAATAGAATGCATTGCTTGAGTGAGAAAGAGGTGAACATAGAAGCAAATAATATAGAGTAGGTTTCACGCTCATTTTAATTATGGCGTATGTCAACTAAACACGCCTAGTAAACTATTTTTTGTCTGGTCATCTCTTTATTCTCAAGCATTCTACTTTATTGTTCATGTTATGGCATTGCTATAATTATACAGGTTGCCTAAAATTGTACGGAACATTGCAATTCCATGAGTTGGGAAAGGTTCAAATACTACCGGGTGTCTTAAAATGAATTACATCTAGTATGCTTTGAATTTCCCATAATGCAATCTAAAATTTTACTTGAAATTGGGAAGACTGTAAGTCTATGTCAAATTCGAGGTAAGTAGGTTAGGTTTTGCGCCAGTCTGTGTCAAAAGTGACGCAAAACCTAACCTACTAACCTTGAATTTGACATAGACTTACAGTCTTGCCAATTTCAAGTAACATTTTAGATTGCATTATGGGAAATTCAAAGCATACTAGATGTAATTCATTTTAAGACACCCGGTAGTTGCCATATAAGAGTAACTGAAATAGCAAATACAATAATTACTTTGGTAGCTAGGCAATAAGTAGCCATTGTACCTACTCACTAACAAAGTAATTATTGCATTTTCTTTGTAGGTTACTCTTATGGCAAATAGTATTTGAACCTTGTCCAACTCATGGAATTGCCATGTTCCGTACAGTTTTATGCAACCTGTATAATTATAGCCCCATCGATATATGTGACAGTTAAGTAAAACTCCGAGTTCCGAGGCTGGGTGTTTGGCTTTTTTGCAAATTAAAAAAAAATACAGCTTTCATTAAACAAAAAGGTAGTCTATCACATCCTATTTATCCAACTAAAGGTTTAAGACAAGGTTGTAGTTTGTCACCTCTTCTATTTAATATATACCTTGAATGTGCGTTAGAAGACTGGAAAAACAGAGTAGGAGGAATGGGTATACCTATTGCGGGCCGCTGTTTGTTTAGCTTGAATTTTGCTGATGACCAAGTAGTCATCGCGCAAGACGCGTATTACTTGGAGTTTATGCTTCAAAGACTATTCCGAGCATATAAGAAGTGGGGTTTAAAGATTAACACTAATAAAACTGAATACCTAGTAGTTAATTCCATAGCTAGGTTCCCCATACTAATTGATGATAACGTAACTATACAGCAAGTCGACCAATTTAAATATCTTGGCACTATAATTACTAACGAAGGAATGGGTTCAGCGGAAATTACTAACAGAATTGAGCAAAGCAAAAAGATTGTTGGATGCCTTAACTCTGTCTGGTGGGATAAGCACATATCAAATGAAACAAAGAAACATATAGGGAAGTCTTTGGTGGAGCCTGTGTTATGCTACGGATCGGAAATCTGGATACTCAAAGCAGATCATCAGAAGAAACTAAATACAATAGAAATGGACTACCTAAGGCGCAGTGCAGGTATATCACGGAGAGAACACATTCCTAATCAAAATATTAGAAGGATAATGCATGCAGAACAGACGGTAATAGATAGGATAGAGATGAGAGGATTAAAATGGTTCGGTCACCTCCTTCGCATGGATGAAAACAGATGGCCTCAAAGGGTTTACAGATGGACACCACCCGGAACACGAAAGCGGGGTAGACCAAGACGGTCCTGGAATGAAGGGATGAGAAAAGCAATGCAGAACCATGGACTAGAGGAGGAAGATGCGCAAGATAGGAATAGATGGCGTTTGGCTACGGGAAGGCGGCTTTAGCTGTAGAAATACCGTTTATATATAAGTAAAACTCGAATTTAGTCAAAACCCAAATTTACTAGTCAAGGGAAATTCAAAGCACACTAGATGTAATTCATTTTAAGACACCCGGTAGTTCCAACAAAGCACTTTCGTGGGTACTCTTTTAACTAGTCAAACCTAGAATTACCTGCATATTGTTAGTTAAGGCCTAACCTAACCTAACTTAATCAGCTTTTGCCAGTTAGTATAATTTCTCACTGACAATATGCGCGTAATTCTAGTTTTGACAGGTTAAAATTATAGTAGTGAAAGTGCGAAAGTGCTTTGTTAGAACTAGGTTTTAATAAATTCAGGAAACTTATAAAACGGAGTAGTATCTGAATTCGCTGTGTTCGCTTTTTCAGAATTTTTTAGATTTCGGGTTCGGATAGAAAATAAAAAAGTAGTATAAGGATATCTGACGAACCAATTCTTTATCTCATAAGGAACATGGACAAAATGGCGGGCAAACTTCGATGTGTGCATTTTTTTAGGAATTTTTCAATTTAAATTTCAGATTTGGATAGATGAAAAATGTCCGAAGAACGACCTCCTATCTCGTAAGGAACAAGATCAAAGTGTCGCATTTTGAGCAAAATGTTAAATGCTGTAGGAGTTCGTCTGGCAATGTTAGGTGGCAATGTTAGGTTTAGCAAAATAGATGAGGAAATAATTACAATTATAATGCCTTTCAATTTACAAACGATACAGTTTTGGCAATGAAAAAATCTATGAATCAGTTTTCATTGAAATTACTTTTACATATAAACTGCAGCGGCAATTATTTAGAGCTATGAAACTTGAACTAATCAATATTGAATGTTGTGTTTTAGATAATGAGTATTTCCAATGTCGATCCAGCTGAATACGATATTGATATTCACATATTTGATGTATAACAAATTTAAGGTTTCTTTAATATCTGCGCGCAGCTGCGGTACAGATGTTATAATCTGTAAATAATATCCATCAAACTACTATTTTCTTCCTAAAAGTCCCCACTCGCATTACGAATGAAGATATGATAAAGCTATTCACGTAAACATTAATTAGAAAATCAATAGGCAGGATTCTATGTGTAGGTTTGGTATTTCTGAAAATAGAAATACTAAGTATTGTATTTCTAAACCGTTTGACCTGTCACGTAAGGTGATTGTAGGTTCTAATTTCCAGAAAAGTAAATGGCATACACCTAAATATATATTATAGAGAAATAAAAAAGTAAGAAAATAACAGTTATAATTAACGATTAACTTTATAAAAGATATAACGGTTTTTACAAAAAACACAATATGATGGATATCTTTAATAAAATTTGTATTAGTTTTAACATTATTGGATTCAAAACTAGAATTAGTTTAGTTAGTTTCCCGTATGTCTGTAAGAATAGTAAGAGACTTACACTTATGTAGGTTAGTGCATGCTTATACTTATATATAGGTAATTATATATGCACGTACCAAATTACAGGAAAATTTTCTACTAATTGAGTTGGAAGACGATTATAAGAAAAATTCTACCACTGCTGTCCGATTTAATTTCATTTAAAAGGCATAACAAGTGAATTACAAGAATACGTATTCCCATCAAGCTCAACGTCGCCTACGTACAAATACAAAGAGTCGCAAGCACAGAAGATAAATCTGTGGCAGACATAACTTCTTTCATGTACACTTCCTTTCAGTTTTCTAAATTGCTTTCTTTGATCCTGCTCAAGACATCGGGCTAAATTTGAGTATTTCTTTTTGTATAAATGAACACGAATAGCATTGATAAATATTTTTTGAGGATTTGGATACGGTGGCAAATTCAGTAATGATATCAAAATTTAATTTTAGAAAATGTTCTAGGACTCAAAACAGTATAAGGGTTGCGTTTTAGTTTCTTACTAGACCGAATACCATGTTATAATGATAATAAAAATAAATCAAAGTATGAGGCCTGTAGCTTTGCGCACTGACAATATGATAATAATATAAATCGCTACTGCAAAGAGTATGCTAATTGTTTTCCTTGTACTCAATTAGCAGAAATTGTCTCTATATATAAGGTAGAAGTTTATTGGAATATCTGATGTTTGTCGAGGTTATAACAACAGTTGGCGTATAACGATATTTATTCTATTTCAATGCGAAACACAATACCGTCGGGTGAAACTTGGAAACCTCGCCTAACCTAACGTTTTCCACGACTGAGGCGTTCGAAGCGTCTAAATTAGATCTACCAAGATGTTAACGATACTGTTTACACATTCTGGTTATTTGCACTCGCTAGCCGCATATAAACATCGTAGATGTATGAGTACTACCAATTTTAGAATTTCCAACAGAAACTTGCGGAACTACCATTTAATAAAGAAGAAACCACAAAAATAGATACTGTGCACAATAACATTAACATTTCAACATTTGCATTAGTAATAATTAGATTAAATTATTTTTTATACACTGACCTCAACTTCATTAATAGGTATTTACACTTGTTTTTAAGAATGTAGAATGATATTGTAAATACAAAAGAAGACTTAAATTTTGCCAACTGTACTTTTACTTCCCAACGCAGAATTGCATCTATCTACACGTTTGTAATTTACTGCAAACCCAAACAACTTCTGAAGATGGTATTGATCGTTTTCCGCCGAGAATGGTAGCTTATATTGAGATAAAATCGTCACGTCCCCATTTCCATGTCGATCTTCTGTCGTTAAAGTAAACCGGATCTCCTTTGAACAATTTGTACCAACAAAGTAACTTCGCTTTAAGCAGTTTATAAACTACCTCTGTGTAACATTTATGGCGACTAACAGACTGGTAAATAACATTGTTTGCATTAACGTTATTTTAGTTTAATAACGTACTTTGATGCTATTGTATATTGGAAGATATGAAAATTGGTTAGAAATTTGAATTGGAATTATCTGAAACGCGTAAGATGTTGAAATAAATGATGGACGGTTCATATACGTATAAAATTAAAATTTTCTGTCGTAGTTTTAAATTTAATTACGTTTAATTTGATAATCGAGGACATACTGTGTTTTTACGTGATCTATGAATTTTATTATTTATAGTCGTTGCTTAGACTATCAAGCATATAAAAAAAAGATAGTGATGTGTTTATGCGAGTGATAGCAATACATTACGAAGAAACTGTGGATGGATTTGGCAGTGTACTGAAAAATAATAGCATATCCATTACACAATTTAGGAGTAGAGAACGAAGAAATAATACAACTCAAAATGATGGGAACTAACTCAGGTAACAGATTAAAATTATAATATCAACAATCGGCACAATCGTAACAATCAGAATCGAAAACAGAATACATCGTCAATTATTAGATACAGCTACGTTAAGTTGCAATAGAAATATTCAAATCTACTTCCAGCTTTTTTTCTATAGACATATAAGCTGTAGCATATGATTTATTTAACAAAATGTCAACCTGTAGATTTTGCATAACTTTTTAATGAAACGTTTCTTTATTGCATTTCATATTATATTTCTACCTCAAAATCGTTGAGTACAATGGTACTTTGCAGTACCATAGCAACGGCGATTCGTCTTACGTTTTGCAATGCTGAAGGGTATTGTTGATGATACTGCAAGTCTAGGTCATATTCGAAGTTGAATTTGACATAGACTTACAGTGCCACCAACAATACACTTCAGTTCTGCCAAACGCATTACATCAACTGGACTTGCTTATTGTGCTTCAGTACATTAACACGAGTTCTGCACAGCTTGGTTATGTTTTGACATTTTTAGTATCACGTTTATAAGAAATTATATATTTCACATTTTTCTATGAAATGCGATAAAATAGTTTATCTCATTTTAGAACCATAATCTTGTTTACTAGCCCTCGACCGCGGGCGTATAATGGCTTTTATGGCTCTAGGGCCTATAAAGTTGCTAAGCAGTATAACAAGCACCAACAATGTAGTATAGCAACACCAACAATCTGCATAGAAATCATGGCACACCAAAAATTCACATCGCCAGCACAACGATGACGCAGTAGTCTGTATCCAAAATACTGAATCCTTGAATTTTGTCTATTTTGAAAACCAAATGAAATAAAACGTTGTATGTACCACGTGCCTAATCACGATTATAGCTCTCGGGAAATTTAAAGCTCTCCGCTTCGCGTCGTGCTCTAAACATTCCCTCGTGCTATAATTTATTGATTATGCTCTTAATACCTAAATAACTAATACGGACGCATTAGAAGAGTGGGTTTACTGAACTCATATAGCTGGTTTAACTACGAGCGTTAGCATTACTTTTCTAAACTAGTTGCGTAATATACTATAATGGGTGAGCATATTATTAAAAATGTTCTTCTCTTCTACCACAAAACCAATGAGGCATGTAGCAGGCTGCGTAATATAAATTAATTATAAAGTATGTTTTTAAAAAATCAATAGCAGTTTCATTTAGTGCATCGAGAGACCACAAGCTTAAGTATCAAATTTTATTTTTCATAAAACACTTATTTTCTTTCATTTGGTTATAAACTTATAATTTAATATTGTTCATATTATTTTTTTGGCGATAATTTTGTACGTCTAACATGTTATAATAACAGCACTGATGTTAGCTAGGAAACCTACGGGTATATATGGCATTATAATGGTAGCATATTCGGGAAATGTTATAAGAAATCATCAGTTGCAAGTTGATTCCGGTGTTACAGTGATGGAAGGTAGTGTCATAATCCGGAATTTCTTCGCTTGTTATGTAATCACATATACGTGAAAGTTTGCAGGGGTATATTATTATTTTAAAGCAGACGCTGTTCGTACTCCACACAATTGTCTAATCCCTCTATGTAAACCTCACAGTTTTTTTTAAATCACACTCATTTTATTTTACATTAAGTAAAAACGATGAAGGGTTGATATAGTTAGTAGGTGTCCAGTGACACAAACTTTAGCAATTATTTAAAAACTAACGTAATAAAATTACAGCAACTTAAAATCAAGTTGATGATACCAATGAAATTAGTTTGTGATTTAAATACTGGTTAGAATTTCCATATATAGCTTATGCAAATCGTATACTCTTGAAATCGAATAATCATTCCTTATCCCAAATAATAAAAGTCCTATATTTTTTAATCAAATTAATATGCTACGTAAAAACAGGCTATAGTTATTAAATTATTATATTTTTTTGTAGAAAGCTATAACTACAAATATTGTTATGCCGATATTGGCTTTTCCTAAGTTCATATGGCAAGCGATGGGTTTTTATGGGTGATGTGTATGGATAGTTCGCCTATTGGTGTGCAGTTTATTTATTTAAAATATCCTCGAGTTTCGTGAATTTAAATAGATATTTAAAACAAAATGTAACTTTGCTTTATTTTTTACAAATTTTTATTTAGTTTATTTATAGGTTAACAGCATGATCTCAACACTGCTTATGGTAGTACTATTTCTACCACTAAGTTATATAATTATAAAATCCGTGCAGAGCTTTGCCGCTCCTTGGGTATCTGTTTGAAATATTGTTAAAGATATTCTGTATTATAGCTACTCCAATTTTACACCAGCATTTTAAGTGAAGGACGTGGAATATAAATTTTAAGAAATTGGAATACGGGTACTGGCACAGATTAGAGGTAGACTGAAAACTGGGGGGTGAGTTTTATCGACACTTTAAATAATTTGGCGATATCTTGCAAATAATCTTCGTGTACTTACTTCGCAGAGATTCTGTAATTTGCATACTGTTGTGAAACAAAACTGCTTGATAATTATCAAAACTCCGTATTTCAGGGGTAGTCCACATTTTAATTGTAAAATTATACTACTGCATTTATATGTATTTCCAAATAGTTCCGTAATTATACATTTTTAAGTTATATTTTACTAAACTTTGCACCCATATTTATATAGTGTCCGTCAAAAAGTCGGCATAACATGGGAAACATTGTATTTTTTATTTAAAAAAAAATGTACGTCAATAATTTGTGCTTGTCTAAAATAGATATTTATGCATTAAGGGAGATATGAATATGTTTTTTCCCTGAGGTTGACATGTGTTACAGACCGAGGGCTCTGGCCCTCGGTCTGTAAGTCAACCGAAGGTAAAGAACATGAATATCTCCCGTGGTGCATACAATATTTTATCTACTAGAATATTCGTAAAATAGTATGAAATTTCAAAATGTCATAATGACATTTATAATTAGAATATGTAAGTAACATCAAGGATTGCCTCATTGTATGGTTGCTAAGACGTTAATTGTAGTTGCATTGTTACCATGAGTTTGAGGGAGAAATAATTTGACAAGTCCCTTGGGAGTTATGAGTAGCTTTTCATATTTTGTTTCTATGACGAAAATGTACAATATCATGTTGCTAGTAGATAATAGTATATTATTATATGAGCGATTATGACAGCCATTATTCACGAAGATGACATTTGCGCCACAAGCCGAAGGCGCGTGGCGCAAGTCATCTGAGTTAATAATGGCCATAATCGCGAATATAATACGATATTTTATCTACTCCTATGCAATAGGAGCCTTGTGTTCATATTTCAGAATTATGACATTTGTGACAGCTGTTAACTTCAAAAGTCATTTAATAATAAGAATGAATTTTGTGATTGGCTACAACCTATTGAATAATGAAAATAGAATTTTCTGATTGGTTGCAATTTGCAAACTATTGAATAATGAAAATAGAATTTTATGATTGGCTGCAAACCGTGAATTATGAATCATAATTCATGGCCATTGTGCAGTAGGAGTAGATAAACATATTTAATATACACCTATAGTACAGTAAAGATAGCTCAAAAATTGTCAAAACCCAAACATCCAAAAAGAAAAGTTCTACCCTGAGGCAAACCGTTCAGTACTCTCCTCTTAGTATGTGGTAAAAAGTTGCACGACCTTGCGCCTCGGGTTTTGACGGGATGGGGGTGGAAAGGTGGTAAAATGGTAGGAACTTTACCTTATAGAAAATTAATCTACATTTAATTTAAAATAAAAATGATCTTATGCATTTTTGCGCTCCAGTAAAAGATTACGGAGATATGGAGGGGGTAAACATTTGACTTTTTCTGTTTGGCCAAGAAAGCATGAAAGCCTATGGACTCGTAATATTCGCTCCAAGTGTATTATATAAAGGGTTCAGGGAAGTGGGGAGGCCAAATGGTTATGGTGAAGAACCCAGCACAAAAGACGAACAACGTTTGCGCATAGTGTGAAAGTGGAAGATGCAATTAATGTCACTCTTGGACAAGCAGAATTTCTAACTAATAGTAAGAACAAGATGCAACTGGTTGCTGCCATCACAGTACACTTACAGCAAGCTGGCTTCAAAGTGACTCAGGCAGAAGGGGATGCTGACACCAAGATCGTTTTTACTGCAATTGACGAATAAAAAAAGGATCGTGATTGGCAATGACACCGATTTATTGGTATTGTTGGTTGTTCATGCTCCAGCCAACAAACAGTTGTAGATGGCTGTACCGAAGAAAGGTAACCGAGAAGTGTACTGCATTGGAGACATTCAGCGTGGTATCGGGGAAATTACATCTATAAATTGAAAAAGGAAAACATCCTTCATTTCGCCGATACAACGCTGAATATCTTCAATGCAGTACACTTTTTCTTCTTAGTTACCTTTCTTCAGTACAGCCATCTACAACTGTTTGTTGACTGGAGCATGAACCACCAACAATACCAATAAATCGGTGTCATTGCCAATCACGATCCTTTTTTGATTCGTCAATTGCAGTAAAAACGATTTTGGTGTCAGCATCCCCTTCTGCCTGAGTCACTTTGAAGCCAGCTTGCTGTAAGTGTACTGTGATGGCAGCAATCAGTTGCATCTTTTTCTTACTATTAGTTAGAAATTCTGCTTGTCCAAGAGTGACATTAATTGCATCTTCCACTTTCACTTCAACATGTGTAGTAGTGGATGATATGCGCAAATGTTGTTCGTCTTTTGTGCTGGGTTCTTCACCATAACCATTTGGCCTCCCCACTTCCCTGAACCCTTTATATAATACACTTGGAGCGAATATTACGAGTCCATAGGCTTTCATGCTTTTTTTGGCCAAACAGAAAAAGTAAAATGTTTACCCCCTCCATATCTCCGTAATCCTTTACTGGAATGCAAAAATGCATACGACCATTTTTATTTTAAATTAAATGTAGATTAATTTTCTATAAGGTACAGTTTGCGCTAAACCTCATAGTTAACGAAATATTAGCGAAAAACTGTTGAAACCTACCATTTTACCACCTTTCCACCCCCATTTCGCCGAAACCCGACGCGCAAGGTCCTGCAACTTTTTACCACATACTAAGAGGAGAGTACTGAACGGTTTGCCGCAGGGTAGAACTTTTCTTTTTGGATGTTTGGGTTAAAGCTTAGTTTTACTGTACTACTAGTGATTTTTACTTGTTTAGGAAATAGAGTTTTCCGAAATGATCAAAATGCAAAAATTCTATTTTTCGGAAATTAAGCTCCAATTTACATGTTCTAAAAATCTCCTCATTTAGACAACTGTAAAAGAACATTTACAGGATTTTTGTAACTGTAATTCATTAACAGGGCTAGATTAGAGTTTCTAGAAGCCATTTAAATAGATATTAATTAGAATTAAAAAATATTTCTCCTAAAAAGCGCCTTGCATAAAAAACGTAAAAATGATGCAAACATACTACTTTTCGGTAAATAATAAAACATCTAAAGAAGTAATTAACATTTTATAATACTTATTCCAATTATAAATCTTTAAAGTCTTCACATAAAACAATTTGAATTTTAATATTAATTATTGGTATGTGAAAGTTTGAAAAATTATTTAAAA
Organism: Agriotes lineatus; assembly: GCA_940337035.1. Classification (NCBI taxonomy): domain Eukaryota; kingdom Metazoa; phylum Arthropoda; class Insecta; order Coleoptera; family Elateridae; genus Agriotes; species Agriotes lineatus. Next base: position 7,158 of record CALNHX010001773.1, on the reverse strand, counting down.
ACTGAAAAATTAATTTTTAGCTAAAATTTAAAAAAAATAGGTGTTTTCTGGCCTCATTGAAATCTTACTTAATTTCCGAAAAATATAACTTTTTAGTTTTTGACAATTTCGAAACACTCCATTTTCTAAATAAGTAAAAATCACTCAGTATATATGACAGGGGCTAAATAGATTTTTAGACAAGCACAAATTATTAACGTGAAAAGTTTTTTTGAAAAACCAAAAATAAAAATTTTTCCCATATTATGCCGACTTTTTGGCGGACACTGTACATTCACGTTTACAATTACTGTCAGATTTCAGATCTATTTATAGTTTTAAGTAATTTTATCTACTACTAAATGCTGTGAATTTATACATGATTGTCTTACCTGAAACGATTAAAAACCATTTACATTGGCGGCAGTAATTTTGAACGATATTGTACAAATTAACTACGTCAGTGTAAACGTGGCACAATATATTAATAATAATATTAGATATTCCGTCTTTCATAGTTTCATTTTTCATAGCAATAGCTATCTAAAATAATACACTTTAAGTTATTCAATTTAATAGCTATTCTTGTTTACGAGTTTTGCTTTCATAAGCCTTAATTCAATAAATTGATTAAATTCCTCCTCGAGCTTGAACTTTAAGTTTTTATGTAGTTACCTGGTAAAGCATCGCGCATTTAAAAAAAGCTCACGTCCTCGTCTGCTTTATAGCTTCGTAATTGTCAGCTACTTTGTTGAATTCGTCTATATACATTTGAAGACTCTGGTTTCTTAAAAATTCATATGTGGAGTTCTTTAAGTTTTAATTGGTTTGCCAAAGATTTTTTTCTATTTTTACATGGGAATTAATTCGTGTTTTCTAAGCCCTTTAGTAACCAAATTAAATAAAAATTTGTTTAAATTGTAATAAGAAAGTGACTACCACCATTTAAAATTTATTGTAAAGATTAACATCAAAGAAACTTTCTGGAAAAGGTTGGATTGATTATATGGAAACAAACATTTTAATTACTTCATACAAAAGACTTTTCGATGAACAAAAACCCGTTGTAGGGAGTTTTTCCAAGCATTGTTCTCTGTCCAAAGCATTTACTACACACAGCTTGGTAAAATACTATCTGTGCGTTTTCTGTATATACATATATGCTTACTTTATATAAACAATATGTAATTTCTTTGATTATGTAATTTTAATGCAATATTTTTAAGAACCGAATGTTCTACAAATTGTCATTATTTTTATTTTGAAGAGTGCGCTCACAATGAAAGCTCTAGAAAACCTATTGGAATAGTTGAACCGTAACAGCTAGATCGATGTTTGAAAGCTTTTGTATTTATGGCAAACCCAGTAAGTAAAGTTTACATTGCCAGTTATCCTTTTGTATTGAAATATGCCGGTTGTATTGCCTGTGGGAATTTCGTAAAATGCACGTCGGCAACCAACCATAATATCTGATTTGCTGCCTCGAACCCTTGGGATTGACTGTTTGGCTTTATTTAATGTACTTGTATTTCTGGTGACAGTTTAGCACTATGAGAATGAAAGTGTATAGTCGGTATTTTTAGTTTTAAGATTGGCGACTTTCTAAAATTCCACAAATATTTCCATACAAAATCCTTCTGAAAACTTAATGAATATAGTTTTGCTTAATTTCCGCTAGAAAATTTAGTACAATATTTTCAGGTTAACACTGGCAATATTTATGCTATAAATTGTAATACTCGAAATGTATACATATTTTAGAAATAAATATACCATTAGTTGGGCAATACCAATAGTGAAATATGGTAGTACATACAAGTATGTAATTAATTGCCTTTGAGTTATAGTTACCATATCATACCTTTTAAATGATGCACAAGTCTACACGCCGTGTTAAACCGTTAAAAGTGTCAAGGCTTCATTCAACGGTTTACTATTTTCGGGTTTTTGTACACTCTTCCCATGACATGTATATTATCACAGAAAACAGTTACTTCTGCCTATTGGTTGTGTTTTTTAAAACTATGAACACAAGTACATTTCATCTAATAATAAGCAGAGTTCATTACTGCCTTACTGAGTGGGACCCACACACTCCGTTTAAACACACCTTTACAAATTGAGTCCTTGATGCTTTGGTTTACATGACACTTTTGACAACTATGAACTTTTTGTGTATGGCTTGTCTCGGTGTTTGGTTGTGTGGTATTTCGTCTTCTAGCAGAGGCTACAAGTATTATTTCTTTACTGCCCATCTCTAGGGTGCTTTTAAAACTTTCTTTAGTACAACAACATTTATTAAATTCGTCTTACATTTTAAATGAGGCATACGCTGCGGGCTACAGCTAGTATTATATTATTATGACACAAGATCTTATGGGAAAGTGATTTATCAGCTACATTTGCGAAGTAAATAATTAAACATAAAAGTTAGGTAAAGGGTAAAGTGCCTCTTACAGTCAAGTCTAGTTTATGAAAATTCTTGTATTAGAGCAGTACATAATAGTAAGCATGTACAGCAAAATTTAAATCGATATCTCAATATTTGCAAAAATTATCCAAAAAATTATCAATAAAAAATTTTACTTCAAGGCCCAATAACTTCTTACTGGACGGACTTTGTGCTAAGGTATATTAGGTTTAATCGATTTAGTAAAACCTAAGGATGCTGTAAGTAATCGGTGTTTTATGCTTTTTGTGACACCCTGTATATTCTGAAATGATATACTGCTCCACAAATGAACTGGACCACCCACAAAAATTGTATTTGTTACATTACGTCATAAAAAATATATAAAAGTTTTTGTTTTATAGTATGATCATATTAAGCACATTAAATGAAGAATATATTAATAAAATTAAAAAATAATAAAACTATAAAAAAACCATATTTCACAAAAATAAGAGAAATGACAAAAAAGGGAAATTAACAGTTCTTTGGGTCTCCTCGGAACGTTTAAAAATGTTTGGCAACGATTTGGCATATTTTGTATTCAATATGCTATCAACATTTGGGCAAAAATCAAAATCTTCAAATGATAATATGTTATTAATGGCATAGTTTTATTTAAACCAAATTATGAAAAGAAATGCTTTTTATAGTGACACAATCCTGAAAGGTTGACAAAACCGCTATGACTTTCCTTTTGAAAATTATTTTTAAAAATTGCACAAATATATACAACTGGTGCAGTTCATTTGTGGAGCAGTATATTTGACGCTAACCTAAGGATGTTATGACTAATCGGTGTCCTATTCTTTTTGGGACACCCTGTATATTCCGAAATTATATTTGACGCAACATTGCATCATGTAGAGAAAGAAGTGAAGATAAATGGTTCAATAACATTCACTATGCTGATGATACAGCGCTTATAGTAGTTAATGAAAAAGACCTTCGATACTTACTAAAACCAGTAAACGAAGAATGTATAAGAATAGGGTTAAAAATGATAGTTTCCAAGACTAAACTAATGTGTGTTGGCAAAAGATCCATTCACGACAAGGAGCTAACTGAAATACTATAAATCAAGTACAGCAGTTTAATATCTTGAATGAACGAAGAATGAGATCCCGAACAAGAAATCAAATGTCGTTTAGAAATCGTTAGAAGCACTTTTATACGAATGAGGCTTGGAGCAGGATGTTAAAAATTCTGTGGATTGTTAGAAAAACAAAGAGGTTCCTCTGATGTCAGATAATAGTATTTAACATTGGTAAGAGAGTTTTTACTGGCGCATAGAAGGATATGACTGGCGAGCCGCAGGCGAGCCAGTCACCTTCTTGAGCCAGTAAAACCTGTTGCCTTGCTTGTATTGTTGAATATTTTATTTGTTCCTCACTTGTAAATAACTAGAAATTTACCATTTATTCAAAAGACAACTCTGGCTTTGCACGCTATCATTTATCTATGAGCACGCTTGTAAAACTGACAGTTAACTTGTAAAGATTTTACAAGTTGGTAACTTGTTAAAATAAACTTTCTTGATTAATACGGTGACTTGATAAATTGATGTTTACAAGTGAGGAACAAATAAAGATATATACTATGTAGTAAATTTCCCAAAGCTGAATATCTGGACCATATTATGAGCAATTCAAAATATTACAGTTAACCATGCCAGGTAGCATAAATCGTAAGAGAGACGTTGGAAGCAGAACTATCTCATGGCTAACAATTTTGTGAATATGGACGAGTATGCAAGCTCGCCAATTATTTCGAATGACACGAGAAAAAGAAATATAAAGCAAAAGTTAGAAAAGCATTCGAAGAAGAAAATTATTCCAGTCTTTTATCATGACTACTCTCGATGTCTGCAGTCACAATACATGAACATTAATCAGAATGCTGCGGAAGCTATCGACCGGAATGCACGTGCATGTGTAGGTAATATACAGCTTGTTCAAAATTAAGTGTGCACTATTACTATCTCGGTTGCTATTATAGCTACAAAGTTGGTTAAATTAGTAGCATATTTCGTGCCGTTTAAAATGCCGCAAACAAAAAACAATTGAGCGTCGGGTTTTTTGACAAATGTAAAAAAATGCATTTTTTAAAATGGAACCCCTGTATATTTTGACGTCAATCGATAGCCAATGTTGTTCTGAAACCCTACTACCCCAAAGTTAATAATAATGGGAGCTACAACGTCGGGTAACTGGGCGAAATAGTAGTATTTTTTACGTGAATTACGGGGGTAATTATAAAAAACAGTTTAAACATCGCATTTTTGAAATATTTAGCAAAACGTTTTTTTTATTGAAACGCCCTCTACATTTTAACATATTTTGAAATAAAATTACATTCTCTACAAACAAGTTTAAATAAGTTGCTACAAAAAAATGAAAATTAAAAAAGTTATTTAAATTTAAATTTTTTGCGAAAGCGTTAAATAAAATGGTTTTATTTAACTAAACAAAATAATCAAAGAAAATATTCAAAAATATTTCCTTCTTAATTAATCTTTTGCGAACACTGAGTATTGCTTTCAAAATAGATCTACCATCAATATTCTTGATAATCGTGGTAATACCCTCTGCCAGTTCCTCTAAAGTTGCATATCGTATTCTGTACACTTAATTTTTCACATCACCCTATAAAAAGAAGCGTCATGTCTGGCGACCGCGGGGGCCATTGAATGGGGCTATTTGTACCAATCCAACGATCTCCAAATAACCTTCCCAATAGTTCATTTGTACCATGATAATTATGGGCTGGTGCTCCATCTTGTTGGAAATAAAGTAATTGCCGGTCTATCAAAATTAAGTCATCCAGAAAATTTTCTAAAATATCTGTCATCAGCTCTACGTAGCGTTGTCCCGATAAATTACCATGATAAAAAAAGGTTCCAATATGCTGGTACCTATTATTCCACATCAAACATTCACACTAAAACGATTCACGTCAAAATATACAGGGGGTTCCATTAAAAAAATGCATTTTTCACATGTTAAAAACCCGACGCTTAATTGTTGTTTTGTTTGCGCCATTTTAATCGGCACGAAATATGCTACTATTTTACCCACTTAACCAACTTCGTAGCTATGATAGCAACCGAGATAGCAATAGTGCACACTTAATTTTGCTGTATAGACTTTAATAATCTGATCAAGGCGTACTCTATTTTTTTTCCGATCGCCCGGTATATAGATGCATAGGGAGGAATACAGTAGCTGAATTATAACAAATAAGGTTTGGTTGCAAATAATAGAGGAATTACTGTTCTTACATAAATTAGTAAAAACGATGGTAACTAAAGTTTTAGTAGAAGAGAAAATTGTAGGTTTTGATAACTAGGTGATTCGGTCAGTGTTGTACATAATTATACATATGGTTGTTTAAATGATTACTGTAGCCTCCACCGCAAATGACAATAGCACTCAATTTAATTAATCTTTGCTGACGTATAATAGGAGATAAAATACAATAGTTGCGGTATCATATACGTTTAAACCAATATTGCTTGACGATGCAACATGTAATGTATCCTGGCTTCAGAATTATGACTGGCTCCCTTTATAGTAGATTGAATAACGTGCATGTGCAAAATAAAACGAATTATCCGATCGATTTAGAAGTCAATTAAGCTCAACACCAACCATGTATTAGTGAGCAGATTGAATGCTTTGAAACGTGTGTTGCTGGTTGCTGGTCAGTCAAGCGCTGTCGCGCATCGATTGAAAGCTCCCGACCTACTTTACGGTCAGGTGAGATCCAAAAGCTGCTCCCGGTGCAATTAACTGAAGATCTTCTGAATGAGGCCGAGATTTTAATACATTACATAGCTATGCATGCCTGAAGCAAACCTTTCAGAAATGAAAAGTTCTCATGAATGTAATACAAAAAACCACATAAGTGAAAGGCAGCATAAAATATTTCCTTAATACAATGCCGTTTCATTTTCTTTGCCTTTTACCAATATTTAAATAGTTTCTAAAATGCAAATGGTTTCACTGACTATAGACATTCAAGATAATAAATGATCATAGGTATCCAAGAAAAGGTGATTCTGCTATAATAAAAAGGCAATGTGCATGAAATATGTCTAATTGTCTCCTTAAGTGTTACTTTTTTCCTTTTGATGATTCCGAATGTAGATGTGGCCTCTAGAACAATCAAGGCAAATTGATACTTTGTACAAGAATTGTTTTAACATTGTAATACGTACTACATCTTTTAGTTTATAACCACATTCATTTCATGAAACTTATAAAATATTGATTAAAATTGAACCCAATAGTTTTTAAGCGTATATTAATAATAAAACTGGAAGGCACAAATGTTCTAAATACCTTATATTGAAAGTTTCAATATAATACTTGGCAAGCTTTGGTGCCATGAATATTTGAGCTACTATTGACTGAAGCTTATACTGTATGCTTTATGCATTACCTTTAGAAGCTGTTATTGTGAGCCTCAAATAGCAATTTTATATTGGCGTGGATATTTTTCGCTTTAATATTAATTTAGCACAAGAAATATAACGGGTGTTCATAAACAGTCGTCATCCCAGTAGGTTTTGACTTCAGAAACGTATGTCTATTAAAATTGAAAAAAATGCGCTATGACAGTACTCAATGACGTTTCATTGTGTTGCACGAATTAATCAAAGACATAACATTTTGTTTTTCAAACCAACTGGGATGTTGACTGTTTATGAACACCCGTTAGATGATTCG